>JACEEZ010022099.1:0-17500 GCA_016584305.1 Chionoecetes opilio
TATAATATTATGAGTATTATATAGTATTATATAGTAGTAGGTCATGTGGGGGCAAATCGTACATGGGGGCGAGACGTATAGTAGCGCTTGACCAAAAACTATCGCTGGTATGATGACGTCACGCACCGTGAGGGAGAAGAAGAAGAATCACAACAGTCCGCCATCTTGATGTAGCCGCCTTCGCGCACGTCGTTCGAACCATGTAAGATTGTTGTTTTTGGAGGGTCCGATGTAATTTTTTGGGTTAGTAATATAGTGTCCCATGATTGTGAATATGTTGTGACTCTGTTAGTGTAAAATTGAATAGTGATAATAGCCATGTTAACGTGGTTTTGAGTGTAAACAGTGATCAAACAGACAAAAGTGTTGCCGTCAAGTTTTTTGACGAAAAAAAGTTGTTGTCGGGGGCCACCCGTACGAGGGCGACCCGTACATCGAAATCCCCCCCGGTGTACGAGTCGCCCCCGGTTTTTTAAATGTATGGGTCGCCCCCGGTTTTTTTACATTTGTTTATTGTATTAATTTCTATGATTTGACAATACCTAATGACATTTATTCTCTTCCAGACAACAATCAGCACCATGCCTCGCAAATTTGTCTCCCAGGGGAAACTCCAAACTGACAGAACAGCCCTAGAAGAGGCCTTCAAGTACCGGGTTGAGACGAGTTGCAGCATAAGGACTGCCTGCAAACAATTCGGTGTTAAAGTGATGACTTTGCAAGTAAGTTAATGGAAAATATTGTTTGTATTGTTTTTATTGTATGTTAGCCTAGCATATCCTAGCATATGTTCTGCTAATTAGCTGTCAATCAAAATTGATACAAATCGATTCAAGCACTTTTAAAAAAAAAAAAATATTTTTTGTTTGTTTTGAACTGGGAAAACATGAAGATGTAATTTTAAATGAATTTAAGATATTTTATATTTTCCTAAAAAAAATAAAAAGAGGGGGGGACAATATTTGAGCTGCAATAGCTCTATTTATATATGACCTATTTGCATCAAGTTTAGGACAGTTATTCAGGTGCTATAAGCTTATTATTAAGTAGCCTATATAAAGTGTTGTAAAATATGATTTATCATAGTGCCCTGGAATCGACAATAAAAAAAATTAAAAAAAATCATGAAAAATAATTTTAATTCTAGAAAATCCAAACGAAATGAAAAGATCCATTGATTTCCAACCTTCAAAACATAGGTTACCAATACTAATCAACATTTCTTATCAATTTGGCCTAGAACCCCCCTTCCTAGGTTAGGGCAGGTTAGGTTAGGATAAAAACAAAGGAGGGTCTGGGGGGCATAGGTTTAGGAATAAGCTAGGCAGAAATTGGTTGTGGCTGTAGCCTAATTCTTTGCTTTTTATTGCAGGATGCCTTCAACCGGTCAAAAAGTGTTAGTGATGGAAAGACCTTCGTGGCACTCAAGCCCAACTCTCAAAAAGTCTTCACCAATGAGCAAGAGGACCACATATCTGCCTATGCTATTAAGATAGCAAAAATGTTTTACGGCCTGCCTACAACAGAATTTCGGAGGCTGGTGTATTCATACGCAGTAGCCTGTGACAGTAAGGCCATTCCATCGGTCTGGGAGGAGGATAAGATGGCAACGCGTGACTGGTACTACGCATTCATGGCTCGTCACCGTGAACTGAAATTGAAGACTCCGGAGGGCATGTCAATTGCCAGGGCTGTAGCATTCAACCGTGTCAGTGTCAACATCTTCTTCTCAGCTTACACAGAGGCAATGGAGAAGTACGAGTTAAGGCCTGACCGGATCTATAACCTGGATGAGACCAGCTTGTCAACAGTATTGAAGCCGGTGAAGGTCGTGTGTGAGAGGGGTCAGCCTGTTGCGTCTCAAATTTCCCAAGAAAGAGGTGCAACCATGACTTTTGTGGGAATTATAAATGCTTCAGGACATTATATCCCTCCAGTATTTATAATCCCCAGAAAGAGGTGGAATGACTCTTTCATGAGAGGTACAATTGATGGATCCAAGGGCATCTTGCATCAAAATGGCTGGATGAATGGTGAGTGTTTCCTGGAGACACTTCAGCATGTCCATGAAAAGACTTACAGTAGTGTAGAGAACAAGATCCTTCTTATCATGGACAATGCTTGTGTGTCACATGAACATCCATGCAATTAATTATGCCATTCAGCATGGCATAATTATTGTCACTTTGCCACCCCATACTACGGCAAAGCTCCAGCCATTGGATGTTAGTGTTTATGGGCCATTCAAGACTTACCTGAGGTCGTTGCAGAATGACTTCACACTCATGAATCCCAACACCTGCATCACGGAGCACATGTTGCCAGAGTTTGCGTCCAAGGCATGGATCAAGTCTAGCACACCAACCAACATCCTGAGTGGTTTCGCTGCGACTGGCATCTGGCCCATCAATCGCCTCATCTTCCCAGATGAGGCGTTTGCTGGGCAGAGGTTACCGAGCGACCACCACCTCAGGCTGATGGCCAGGAGCTTCCTGATTTGAACCCTGACTTGGAGGCTACTCCTTCTACTCCTCCTAGGCAGCCAACACAAGAACCTTCGACCAACAACCCTTCAACTAGCACCCATTCCCCCCCAGGACCTTCAAGCGTTGGTGACATCTCAGAGGTCACTCCAGACTCTGTCCGGCCCTTCCCCAAAGCTTCTGCACGTCCTCTTGGCAAGGGGAGAAAGAAGGTCCGTGCCTGCATTCTCACCGAGAATGAGGAAGCCATCGCCAACCTAAAGGCAAAAGAAGAGAAGAAGGCTGGGATGAAGAAGCCAAAGGCCAAGAAGAGGAAGACTGTCCCTCGAGACCAACAGCCAGGCAGTGACGATGAGGATGACCATATGCCACTCCAGCTGGACGACTCTTCTGAGTATTCCGATGAGGTGGAGGACCTGGATAACTTTGTAGCCTCTGAATACCCCTTTACAGAAAAGGAGCCAGAGGTGGGTGATTTTGTTCTTATTGAACTAGAGGTTGAGGAGGGCAAGCATGAGGGTGCAAAGGTGCACTTTGTAGGTAAGATCACGGCCATGCAAGAGGATGCACGACTAACCGTTTCATTTTTACGTAGTAAATGTATTTATGTAAAGGACACCTTCACCTTCCCTGACATTGAGGATGTGACGGAGGTGGAAAAGGGAAATTTTGGGTTTTTTGGGAGTTTTTGGCCCCTTTTAAAGGGGAAAGCACCCAAGGCCCAGGCTAAACCTTATAAAAGTTTCCCCCCCCCTTAACACCCTTTCAATATGAGGTGAGTTATTTTGGGGATGCTCCCCTTTCAAACCTTTGTATTTTGTGTATCTTTAGGTATTAATTTTTTTATGTTTACCTTGAAGGGGAAAAGCACCCAAAAAGGCGGGCTCACCTTATAAAGAGTTCCCCCCCCCAAAAACCCCCAGCTTTCAATTTTGAGGTGAGTTTTAATTTGGGGATACTACCCTTTAACTTTGTATTTTTTTGGTTTTTTTTATTAATTTGTTTTTTTTGTTTTATAATTTTAAAATTTCAGTTGTATTTACATTTTTTACCCCCCTAATGAGGCCATCGGGGAATGGGTATATAGATAGATAGCTTGGGCCCGGGCACATTTAAAAAACAAAAAAAAGTTGGAAAGTTCAATTTATACAAAAATTTAAATGAAAAATGACACCACGTACGGTTTCCCCCCTTTAGTATGTACGTGTCGTTCCCCAAATTAGGGGGGGACCGTAAAAAACAGATAAATATTTTAAAATCATCAAAACAAATACTTTGTCCTAATTTGGGAAAACCCTTTTTGGTGGATCCCCAATATTTTGGCTAATATTTTTAAGCTGATTTTTGCACCCCTTTGGTTTTTTTCTCTCCATCAAAAAAAAGTTTTTTTAGGAAAAATTTTACCACTAAGGGGAAACACTTGCCCCCCAAACATGACCCTACTAACTACTCCCACCACCAAAAATTTTTTTACTAATTACCACCACTACTATATCTACTATACACAGACAGAAGACTTTTTTTTTAATTGGATTTCCTCCTGGGGACGTCATCAAAAAAATGCTTTTCCCTTTGTTGGAGGGAAGAAAAAAAATTTTCGCGCGTTTTTTTTTTTTTAAAAATTCGTTTTTTTTGGGGGAAATAAAGGCCCCTGGAAATCAATTTTTTTTTAAATGGATTTTAGGTTTTTTGAATACATTCAACAAAATTTAAAGGCAAAAAAAAAAAAGGGGTCTGGACGATTACTTTAAGTTTCATTTGTTCTTTTTCCCATCCTTTTCTAATTTCTGGGGCTTACTGTTTTTTTTAAGGGAAAAAAGTAAACATCCTCACTAATTCTTTCTTGGTATTTTTATCCCTTTCCCCAAAACCTAAACCCCCACCACTTTCATCCGAAGGAGCCACCCTTGGCGGACCCGATCAGTGCAGGGCCAGACGAGGGAAATGGGTGAAAACGCCACGAACACCCCACGGACAAGGCTGGGGCAGGAACCCGCTTGTTGCTTGTACAGCCCCTTGCCGGGCCCCCACCCCGCCTGTAAAGGAGAAAACAAAACAACCCCAAATCAGCCGGTGCAAGATGGGGGAAGGGGGTTTTGGCCCAAAAATGATGCAAAAACTTTCTTCATCAAGGGCTAATCTGCAAACGTCATTTTGGGGGGTCAACGATAGGGGCAAAAATTTGTAATCATGTGCACAAAGGGCGTTTGCCAGAAGGGGGGGCCAATGGGGCCGTGGCCCCCCCAAATTAAAACCTTTTACTTTAGGATGTATGGTATAAATTTTTATAATTTTTTCCCTTTTTGAATTTCATGCAAAAAAACCAATAAATGACCCCCCCTAGGGCTCAATTTGCCCCCAAATTAAATTTATTATCCCTTCAAAAAAAATTTTTTTTCGGGGGGGCTTCCGCCCTCCCGAACCCCCCGCTGATAAACCACCCCCCCACCCCTCAACCCTCACTGGGGAGGTGGCCCCCCCCCCCCTTAATTTTTCCTGGCTACGCCCGGTATGCACAACAAAAGGAAAAAACCCCAAACCCCGGGAAAAATTTACAAGCAAGAAAAACATGAAAGGCCCCTTGGGAAACTGAAAAATGTCAATAAAAAAGGAAAAAAAGGTTTTTATAGGAAACAAGACAAACCCCAGGAGGGGTGGGAAAACTTGTAAAAAGTTTTTTTAAAGGGAAGGAAAAAGGGTTTTTTGAGAGGGGAAAAAAATTTTGTTCACAGGAAGAGGAAAAATGCAGAGAAAATATAGATTAAAAAAAGGACAAAGGGGCGAAAATCCAAAAACAAAAAAAAGTTTTGGGAAAAATTTAGAATGAAAAAAGACTAAGAAATAAAACAAGAAAAAAACTCAAAAAAGGAAAACATTTAACCCCAATGAATAACTTTAAGCACAAATTGGGATACCTTTGTTCCGGGGGGTAGCAGTGCGGGGTTGAGGGGATCAGCACCCGGAAGGGGGAGGGCCAAACAAACCGGGGCGGGCCCCCGGAAGCGGCTATCAGCACCGGGGGCAGACGGGGACCGGGTGAAATGCTGAGGGGAGCACCCGAAAGGCCCGAACACTTTCAGAACAAGAAGGCCCCGGGGGATCATCAGGGGGTTTTTCAGGGGGGGTGCAGAAAGGGGTGTGAAATTCATCTTTCTATCAACAGTGGTGACGCTTAAGTGCGAGGGTAGGCAAGGGGGGTGGGGAGGAGGGGGTTTTACTCTAGGGGTCTTGGGGTGACTTTCACTGGGGTAGTGGTAAATATTTCTTTTCCCTTTACGGCCCCCCCCAAAGTCATTTTTTGTGCTAAAATCATGACAAGAGGGGAGGGGGGGTGGACGGGGCCCCGTTATACTTTACGGGCTTTCTATTTTTCCCCCAAAAATGTAAACTGTCCTTGTCAATCCTTACTCATGTTCTCGGGCTGCCTTTTTTTTCTTCCCCAAAATTTCCCCTCCCCTGCATCCTTACTGTCCCTTTTAAATTTTTATTAATGGTTTTTCGTTAAAATTGTCATGCCTTTATCCTTTATCTGTCCCTCCCTCTTTTCCAAAGGCCCCTCCAAATTTCCCCCATCCCCCTTTTTCTCCCCCGCCAAGGGCAAGGCAAGGCAGTCCCGCCCCAAACCCCTTTTCATCAGGGGTGCCCCCTCCCCGCCACACTCTTGATCAGACGTGGGTCTCCAGGCCCCCTCCCTTTCATCCCGGGGCCCTGCCTCCAGCCCAAAATCTTGCATCAGACGTTGGCTCCCCCAGCCAAAACCTTTCCCTCAGAACCGTGCTCTCCAGCCACCCCTCTTGCATTTAGACGTGCTCCCAGCCCCCACTCTTGCAATCAGACCCTGCTTTTTCCAGCCACACTCTTGCATCAGACGTGCTCTCCGCCCCACTCTTGCATCAACGTGCTCTCCAGGGCCCCACTCTTGAATTTAGACGTGGGTTTTCGGGCCCCACCCTTGCATCAATGGTGCTTTTCCAATCACACTCTTGCATCAGGGTGTGCTCTCCGCCCACTTTTTGCATCAGGGTGTGCTCTCCCGCCACCCTTGCCCTTTAGACGTCTCCCCCTCCCCACT
This sequence comes from Chionoecetes opilio, assembly GCA_016584305.1. Taxonomy (NCBI): domain Eukaryota; kingdom Metazoa; phylum Arthropoda; class Malacostraca; order Decapoda; family Majidae; genus Chionoecetes; species Chionoecetes opilio. The sequence goes on from JACEEZ010022099.1 coordinate 6,556, forward strand.
TTTTGCTTTAGACGTGCTTCCCCCTTTTCCACACCCCTTGCACAGATGTTTCTTCCCGCCCACTCTTGCATCAGACCCCCGCCCCCCTCCCCGCCACACTCTTTGCATCAGAGGGGCTCTCCAGCCCACCCCTTGATTTAGTGGCTTTTCCAGCCACACTCTTGCATCAGATGTGCCCCTCCCGCCACACTCTTGCATCAGGCTGCGGTTTTTCCAGCCCCAAATTTTTGGCCCCTCCCGAAGTGCTCCCCACCCCCCACTCTTGCTTTAGATGTGCTCTCCAGCCACACCTTTTCATCAGATGTCTCTTCCCCGCCCACTCTTGCAACAGACCCCCTGCCCCTTTCCCGGGCCCCACTCTTGCATCAATGGGGCTCTCCCCGCCACACTCTTGCATAGATTGTGCTCTCCAGCCACCCCTCTTGCCTCAGAAATGCTTTTCCAGCCACACCTTGCTACCCGATTTCTCTCCAGCCACAACTTTTTTCTTGCAAACGTTTTTCCCCTCCGCCACAATCTTGGGGCCCCAGAGTTTCTCTCCAGCCCACCTTGCATCAGACGTGCTCCCCGCCCCATCTTGCCTCAGATGTGCTTTCCAGCCCATCTTTTCATTTAAAGTGCCTCCAGCCACACTCTTGCCCCCAGATGTCTCTCCAGCCACACTCTTGCATCAACGTTCTTCCAGCCACACTCTTGCCCCAGACGTGCTCTTTCCCGTCCCCCTCTTGCTTTAGGGCCCTGTCTCCAGCCACAATTGCTCAGAAAGTGCTCTCCCCCCACTCCCCTTGCATCAGATGTCCCCTCCCCCCACTCTTGCACGACCCCTGCCCTCCAGCCCCACCTTGCATCAGACGGGGCTCTTTTCCCAGCCACATCTTGCATCAATTTTGCTCTCCAGCCACACTTTTTGGGGATCAATGTGCTCTCCAGCCCCCACTCTTTTCAAACAGATTTGGGTCTCCCGGGGGACACTTTGGGATCGAGGTTTCTCTCCCGTCCTCTTGCATCCAGATTTTGCTTTTTCCAGCCACACTTCCTGTCAGACGTGCTCTCCAGCCACAAACCTCCCATCGGACGTGCTCTCCAGCCACACTCTTTCATCAGGGCATGCTTTTCCAGCCCACTCTTTCATCAGATGTGCTTTTCCAGCCACACTTTTTGGGATCAGACGGCCCCTCCAGCCCCAAATCTTTTCATCAGAACGTGTCCCCAGCCACTTTTGCTCAGACCGGGGGCCTCTCCAAAACCACATCTTTTTCAGACGTGGGGGTCTCCAGGGCCCTTTGGGATTTAGGGCGTGGGTTCTCCAGCCACACTCTTGCATAAAACGGGTGCTCCCAGCCACAAATCTTGGGATTAAGACGTGCTCTCCAGGGCCACACTCTTGCATTTAGACGTGTCTCAAGCCACACTCTTGGGGATTCCAGGGGGGGTTTGGGGTCTCCAGCCACAATCTTTCCCTCAGACCGGGGGCTCTCCAGGGCCACTCTTTTTCATCAGAATTTTCTCTCCAGCCACTTTTTGCATCAGGGGCGGGGGCTTCTCCAGCCCACTCTTTTCAATTTAGATGGGGGCTCTCCAGGGGCCCCACTTTGTTCATCAGACGTTCCCCTCCAGCCACACCCCTTGCCCCCAGACGGGGCTCTCCACCACCTTTCATCCCGATGGGGCTTCTCCAGCCCACTCTTGCATTTAGACGTGGGTCTCCAGCCCACTCTTGCTTTAAAACGGGGCCCCTCCAGCCAACTCCCGGGATTCAGACGTGCTCTCCAGCCACTCTTGCCTTTTTTTTTTAAATGTGTCTTCCCGCCCCCACTCCCCGCCCCCCAACCCCCTGCCCTCCAGCCACCCCTTTTCATCAAAATTTGCTCCCCCCCCCCCACACTCTTGCATCGATGTGCCCCCTCCGCCCACTCCCCGCCCTCAGACCCTGCTCTCCACCACTCTTGCATCAAAATTGCTCTCCAGGGCCCCACTCTTGCATCAGACGTGCTCTCCAAACCACTCTTTGCATCAGATGTGCTCTCCCCGCCAAATCTTGCTCAGAGTTGCTCTCCACCACACTCTTGCATAAAATGTGCCCCTCCCGCCAAAAATCTTGCATCAGACGTGCTCTCCCGCCACTCTTGCAAACAATGTGCTCTCCACCACCCCCTCTTTCCCCCTCAGACGTGCTCTCCCGCCCCCCCCTCTTGCCCCTCAGATGTTTCTCTCCAGCCCAAATCCCCGCATCAGAAGTGCCCCTCCTGCCCCCCCCCACACAATACACAAAACAATTTATTCCCCTTTAAAAAGTAATTTAAAAAACCAAAAATTTTAAAGGAAAAACCCCAAAGTAATAAAAAAGCAATCACCACCACCAAACCCCCCCTTTTTTAATGTTTGCCTTTGTCCTGCCCCCTTTCCCCGTGAAACCTTTAGGGGAGAGGAGAGAGAGAGAGGGGAGAGAGAGAGGAGAGAGAAAAGAAAAGAGAGAGAGAAGAAAAGAGAGAGAGAAAGAAAAAGAGGAAGAAGAGAGAGGGGAGGGGAGAGAGGAGAGAGAGAGAGAGAAGAGAGAGAAAGAGAGCTTAAAAGACCCGGCATTTGGGAAAACCCTTGGCAATATCAAGACAACAAAAACCCCAGACATACCCTAACAAATTTTCAACATGTAAACGGTTTAAAACTCTTCCAGGGTTCATCACATAACAGATCCCTTAACAGTCTTTTTGCCTAAAACTTTGTAATTTTGTGTCCCTTTTTAACCCCTTTAAATTGTGTTTTTTCATCAGAACTCTAGTCTGTTGTACATCAGAATCTCTAGTTTTTTTTTGTACATCAATCTCTAAGTTGTGTTTTTGACACAAATCTCTAAGTTGTGTTTTGTACATCAGAATCTCAAGTTGTTTTTACATCAGAATCTCTAGTTGTGTTTTTACATCAAATCTTAGTTGTGTTTTTGTACATCAGAATTTAGTTTGTTTTTGTACATCAGAATCTCTTAAGTTTTTGACATCAGAATCTCTAAGTTTGTTTTGTCATCAGAATCTCTAAGTTGTGTTTTTGTACTCAGAATCTCTAAGTGTGTTTTTACATCAAATCTCTAGGTTTTTTGTACTTAGAATCTCTAAGTTGTGTTTTGACATTAATCTCTAATTGTGTTTTGTACTCAATCTCTCTAAGTTGTGTTTTTGTACATCAGATCTCTAGTTGGTTTTTGTAACTAATCCTAGTTGGTTTTGTACATCATAATCTCTAAGTGTTTTGTACTCAGAATCTCTAGTGTGTTTTGTACATCAGAATCTCTAAGTTGGTTTTGTACATCAGAATCTCTAAGTTTGTTTTTGTACATCGATCTCTAGTTGTGTTTTGTCATCAGAATCTTAAGTTGTGTTTTTGTACATCAATCTCTAAGTTGTGTTTTTGACATCGATCTCTTAATTGTGTTTTTGTACATCAAATCTCTATTTGTTTTTTTACTCAGAATCTCTTAGTTGTTTTTTGTACTCAGATCTCTAGTGTGTTTGTACTCAAATCTCTAAGTTGTGTTTGTACATTAGATCTCTAAGTTGTGTTTTTGTACATTAGAATCTCTAATTGTGTTTTTGTACTCAATCTCTCTAAGTTGTGTTTTGTACATCGAATCTCTAAGTTGTGTTTTTGTACATCATAATCCTAAGTTGTGTTTTGAATCAAATCTCTAAGTTGTTTTTGTACTCAGAATCCTAAGTTGTGTTTTTGTACATCAGAATCTAAGTTGTGTTTTTGAATCAGAATCTCTAAGTTGTTTTTTTTTGTACATCAGAATCTTAAGTTGTTTTTTGTACATCAGAATCTCTCTTAAGTTGTTTTGTACACAGAATTTCTAAGTTGATTTTTGTACATCAAATCTCTCTAAGTTTGTAATTTGTACGTCAGATCTCTCTAAGTTTTGTATTTGAACATCAGAATCTACAGTTGTGTTTTTGTACATCAGAAACTCTAAGTTGTGTTTTTGTACACAGAATCTCTAAGTTGTGTTTTTGTACATCAGAATCTCTAAGTTGTGTTTTTGTACATCAGAATCTCTAAGTTGTGTTTTTTGTACATCAGAATCTCTAAGTTGTTTTTTTGTACATCAGAATCTCTAAGTTTGTTTTTTGTACATCAGAATCTCTCTAAGTTGTGTTTTTGTACATCAGAATCTCTAAGTTGTGTTTTGTACATCAGAATCTCTAAGTTGTGTTTTTGTACATCAAATCTCTAGTTGTGTTTTTTGTACATCAGAATCTCTAAGTTGTGTTTTTGTACATTAGAATCTCTAAGTTGTGTTTTTGTACATAGAATCTCTAAGTTGTGTTTTAGTACATCAGAATCTCTAAGTTGTGTTTTTGTACATCAGAATCTCTCTAAGTTGTTTTTGTACATCAGAATCTCTCTAAGTTGTGTTTTTGTACATCAGAATCTCTAAGTTGTGTTTTTGTACATCATAATCTCTAAGTTGTGTTTTTGTACATCAGAATCTCTCTAAGTTGTTTTTGTACATCAGAATCTCTCTAAGTTGTGTTTTTGTACATCAGAATCTCTCTAAGTTGTGTTTTTGTACATCAGAATCTCTAAGTTGTGTTTTTGTACATCAGAATCTCTAAGTTGTGTTTTTGTACATCAGAATCTCTAAGTTGTGTTTTTGTACATCAGAATCTCTAAGTTGTGTTTTTGTACATTAGAATCTCTAAGTTGTGTTTTTGTACATTAGAATCTCTAAGTTGTGTTTTTGTACATCAGAATCTCTCTAAGTTGTGTTTTTGTACATCAGAATCTCTCTAGTTGTTTTTTTGTACATCAGAATCTCTCTAAGTTGTGTTTTTTGTACATCAGAATCTCTAAGTTGTGTTTTTGTACATCATAATCTCTAAGTTGTGTTTTTGTACATCAAATCTCTAAGTTGTTTTTGTACATCAGAATCTCTCTAAGTTGTGTTTTGTACATCAGAATCTCTCTAAGTTGTGTTTTTGTACATCAGAATCTCTAAGTTGTGTTTTGCACATAGAATTTACATCAGAATCTCTAAGTTGTGTTTTTGTACATCAGAATTCTCTAAGTTGTGTTTTTGTACATCAGAATCTCTAAGTTGTGTTTTTGTACATCAGAATCTCTTAAGTTGTGTTTTTGTACATCAAGAATCTTTTAAGTTGTGTTTTTGTACATCAGAATCTCTTAAGTTGTGTTTTTGTACATCAGAATCTCTCTAAGTTGTGTTTTTGTACATCAGAATCTCTAAGTTGTTTTTTTGTACATCAGAATCTCTCTAAGTTGTTTTTGTACATCAGAATCTCTCTAAGTTGTTTTTGTACATCAGAATCTCTCTAAGTTGTGTATTTGTACATCAGAATCTCTCTAAGTTTTGTTTTTGAACATCAGAATCTCTAAGTTGTGTTTTTGTACATCAGAATCTCTAAGTTGTGTTTTTGTACATCAGAAACTCTAAGTTGTGTTTTTGTACATCAGAATCTCTCTAAGTTTTGTTTTTGAACATCAGAATCTCTAAGTTGTGTTTTTGTACATCAGAATCTCTAAGTTGTGTTTTTGTACATCAGAAACTCTTAAGTTGTGTTTTTGTACATCAGAATCTCTAAGTTGTGTTTTTGTACATCAGAATCTCTTAAGTTGTGTTTTTCTACATCAGAATCTCTAAGTTGTGTTTTTGTATAACGTAAATGTTTAGGAATGAACAAGATTCTGAAACAAGACAAAACTTTCCAAATGATCACTAACCTCTTCCTCCTCTATCATTCTCCTCCTCTGCACTCGTCCATCATTAAGGTGCGGATGACCCCAAGGCCTGTAAATCAAGGTCACGTCAGCACACAGGCAGGCCACAGACAAGGTCATGGGTTCCTTAAAGGTCAGAAAGAAAATATCTGCTTCATGATTTTCTCAGACATCTAAGGAAGGTTTCTTTGTATCATCATTACACGGATAAATATATATTACAAAATCCCAATTAAGTCATCCTGTTAAAATCCTGTGCCATTCAAAATAAACGTCAAACCAATCCAAAGTTCTCAATGATTTCTTAACATTTCAGAACAATTTTGTGAACATCTTTTACTCTCCTTTCAAGAGCCTTTCAGAATTTGCTTTCAACATGGGGCAATTTTTTTGACAAGCGCATTTTATGCAGCTTCTTACGGCACGAAAAAAAAACCTGTACCTCCAATTATATTGCAAGCTCTTGTGTTTGAACAGGTCTGTGTATATACATACTAGTCTTATATTTGAGAATGTGTTTACTTAGTCTATCACGGAGCCCATCCAGATCTTGTACACAAATAAACAAGCTAAACAAGCCTACACACAAACAGTACTCACCACCACCACCAAGACACGTCAGCCGCAAGGTTTCCCCGCCACACTCCTGCAAAAGTTATGTTCTGTTCACACAAATGCCACACAAAGCTAACACAAAATGTTGCTGGCAACACTCAGCCATGTTGTTTCCACATATATTGCCTTGAGACAGGGATAACAAAATCATCATGAAGAATATACCATCAATAACACACCAAGCATAGAATCACTTCTTGGCTTAGATCTTTGAAAATATTAAGTGATTCCAAGGAGGACCATTACTTTACTATATTTCCCAAAGTATTACACAAAAAGTCTCACTAAAAAGTTTTCCCCTAATCTTACCACTAAATTAAATCTCCAAAAAGTCTCACTAACTTTCAACCTCAAAATGGGTCAACATTTCCCTAAAATAACAACTTTTCATTGTCCTCCCAAAAGTTAGTACTATTTATCAACTTGACAAACACAAACACAATCTCACCTGCTGAGCCACAACGCCGCAACAAACACACCACTGAGGAACAAGAAAAACCACTATTAGATAAACACTATTAAAACACAGCTATTATAAGTATTCATACATCAAAAGTGTGTCTATATAGAGACAGGGAGATGAGGGTGAAGGGGTCATCAGACAGCCTTTGTCCGGGCCATGGCTACACAGCCCCCAACGAGCCACGGCAGCGGGTTCCACCATTTCTGGCACCACCGTGTTGTGCCCGAGGGGTTAGTACGTGTGTGGTGTTCATCCTCTGAAGGCAAGGGGAGGGGGCAAGGGAGGGGGGGGGAGGGATGGTGGCAAGGAAGAAACATAACAGAGGCAAGGGAGGGCGGGAGAGGCAAGGAAGAAACAAAGTGCTGATGAAAGACTGAATGAATTGTTTTTACTTACGTAGGATTGAGTTTGCCGGGACCAGACGGAGTGTTACAGGCTGGTCTGTGTGCCTGTCTGTGCTGGGAAGGGGAAGGAAGGGAAGGGCACGGAGAACAGATGGCAAGGGAAGGGATAAGTTAGAATGGAAGACTATGGTTAGGTAGAATAAGTTGGAGAATGGTAGGAATGAAGAGATGGATTGGGTATAAGAAGGTGGAAGAGTAATTAGGCAACAGGAATGGAAGGAAGGAAGAGGAGAGAAACAAAATAATTACCTCACACATAAACACAAAATGCCATAAATCATCACAACATATTTCAGAAACGAGGAATTCTTATCAACATGTGTGATTTCAGAAGGAATTATCATCAGCTTTCTAACTCTCAAAGGACAGAATCAAAACACACACACACACCTGACTCTCTTGACCTTTTCCAACAGCTTTAATGGGTCAGTTTTGATGCAAGGCAGCGAATGGCTTTTGTGGATGTCAAGTGACCTTTGACCTGACCTTGCTTGGTGCTGGGAGGGCAAAGGTCACGCTGGAGGCTTCTTGACCTCGCGACCTTTCTGCAATGGGTGATTGAGTTAGTTTTGGGTTGATAAAAAGGTCAGTTTGTGTTATAAATATTGATAAAGTTCAGTATCCTTTTGACTTTCTCTCACGGTGGATCAAGGCAAAATTATTTATCATCATTTTAAAGTTATTTATTTACCCCTCATTTAGTTATAAAATACACTACTCACCCTTTAAAAGGTTCCTTCCTGCCTTCCCTGCTGCCTGGGTACTGCCACTGCTCTTGTGCTGCTGTGGCGACCTCAGTGTTCCTGCAAGACAACGGAATCCATGACAGACTTGCACTAAGGATGCGATGGCAGTGTTTTGTTAATGGCTGTTTCAGTCCTGTTGAGCTTGATCTTGGCTATCAGGGGTCAAGCAAAGAATAGAAGTGGATCATCATTTATGATAATAAACATGTATATAATTTAGCGTGCACATGTATGTATGTATGTATGTATGTACAGTAAAAGCCTGATAACTCGGCACGATAGGGGCTCTTGCCGAGTTATTCAATGTGCCGAGTTATGCAATTTCCTCCTCTGATATGGGTAAAAAAAAAAAAAAAAAAAAAAAAAAAAAAAAAAAAAATACAGTACTGTAAAAGCATAAAAGCTACACTTACCAATGAACGGGTAGCAGCAGGCATGTAATCCAAGGAGAGGGGAGCCTTGTTGTAACATGTAGGAGATGTTAGGGGGACTCAGTCACATTTTAACACTGGTATTACTTTAATCACTTTATAATCACAACTCTGTACTGTATTGTATACAGTACTGTACCTGTACAACTTAATTTTACATCACTTGAGCACTTAATTACTGCAACACTATGCCATGTCCATTAACTCTACCTTCGACTGCGAGTGCATGGGAGGACACAGGGGGGTGGCATGAGCCTCTAATCACAGGCGTCACTATAACAATCCTACCTGCGCCACCAAAGGGTGAGGGCCAACCATCACAGCCCTCGAGTGAGCCTCCAGGGCCTACCATCCCACCCATGGAGCTCACTGCCTACACGCGCTATAGGCATAAAAAAAAAAAAAAAAAAAAAAAAAAAAAAAAAAAAAAAACTTCTCTTTGCCATGCCGAGTTATACCAAATTCCGTGTTATACAGTGCCGGAGTTATAAGGCTTTTACTGTATGTAGTAATATAACCAAGTACACTGAAAAAAAATAAGACATGAAACCACCTTTTTCATCTCTGATCCCCTTCAACCCCCCCCCCCCTAAACAACCCCAATATACTATATGGTTTACATTACTAACCTAACCTCACTAATAACCTCCTAGCGAGGCAACAACAACAAAAATACACACAAACCTCGATTTCCCGGATATCGGATTTGCCGGACAAAATCCGAGGTCCGGGGATATGTCAGAGTAGCAGACTTTTTTTTTTTTTTTTTTTTTTTAACGTTGAAATGCCTGGTCCTGTTCGTAAATTGACAAAGTTGTCCGGCGGTCCGAGCGTCTCCTGTCATGCCTGGTCAGTGTTCGCGCCTCCCGCCAGGTGGCAGCATGCTCCAGCGGTCGTACTGTTTACATTTGGGTACACGACACTCATGGTTCACCTGCACAGCCTCCGTCAGTCCCCTGACTCCCACTGTCCCTGTACAGAAACATCTCTGAGACTATTGAACACTTTCTGCTGCTCCGCCAGGTGGCAGCTCATCCTCTGCGGTCGTATTGTTTACATTTGGACACACGACACTCACAGTTCACCTGCACAGCCTCCGTTAGTCCCCTGACCCCCACTGCCCCTGGTGCAGGAACGTCTCTATTTGAGACTATTGAACACTTTCTGCTGCCTCCCGCCAGGTAGGCAGCATGCTCAGCGGTCGTATTGTTTACATTTGGGCACACGACACTCACAGTTCACCTGCACAGCCTCCGTTAGTCCCCTGACCCCCCACTCCCCCTGGTGCAGGAACGTCTCTTGAGACTATTGAACACTTTCTGCTGCCTCCCGCCAGGTGCGCAGCATCCTCAGCGGACGTAAAAGTCCGCGGCGGGGTAGTTGATATTGGCGGTTGCCGACAGTAAATACTAGAGTAGGATAAACGTCCGGGGGTGGGTAATGGCAGTTTTTTTTTTTTTTTTTTTTTTTTTTTTTTCCTGTTTAGAGGATAATTCCTGGACTGTTGCGATTCCCGACTTTTGCGGTTCCCGGACCAGTGCTCCCCCCTATTAGTCCGGAAAAACGAGGTTTTGTGTGTATTACTAACCTACCTGTGAAATAATAGGCTGCATGCAGTGACAAGGGCACAGGCCTGACCCTCGACCATGTAGTCTTCTAGAGACCCCTCGCCCCTCCCCATACACGCCGGGTGGCAACGTCCTGTTCCTAATTAGTCTGTGTTTCAGAGTGAAGGCGCTTGGCTGTAGCTTCGAAACTAACAATAGGATTGTCTCTAAAATACCCTCATTGTGATTCCCACGCAAAGTTACTGTTACTGAAGAGGAAAACCTATCCCTAATCTAACTTGACCCAACCTGACTAGTTCAAGAGTAAACTGCCACCTACTCTTCCAGAAAACGGACTATGCCGCCGCCAGCAATATCTAATACCAAGCTAAAATGTCCTGACGCGCGAGCAGCATATTTAACCTGTACAACAATCTCAACAGCAACCTCAACAACAGCAATAAACAAGTCATTGATAAAATTTCAAATAGCAACAGATCCAAGTCACGTCAATACCAGCACTGAAAGCCGAGACAAAGCGTCTATACTCACGCCTGCCCCTGGGTTGGAGCATGACTTAGGCTGATAGGAAAGCAGAGGAGTGCAGACATGCGGATTCCCAGTGAACTTGTCCTGACCGCTAAGATCATTTTACAACAATAACCTGAATAATTTATGTCCAAACCCTTCTTCACAAAAAAGTAAAAAAATTACTACTTAAAAATTTTAAAAACCTTCCTGCCCCCCTTCCTGCTGCGCCCCAGGCCCCCCCCCGCTGTGCAAATTTTTTGCTTTCTTAAAAGACAACGGAATCCATGATAGACTTGCACTAAGGTGCCAAAGTAGGTTTTTTTAATGCTATTTCATTTCCTTTTTTTGGACTTGATCTTGGCTATCGGGGGTCAAGCAATAAATAAAATTGGGTCATCATTTAAGATATAAATAACAGTGAATAAATCTCAAAATAACCAACAAACAAAAACTCTAAACCTTATATAAACAAAAATTT
>JACEEZ010022099.1:22500-72500 GCA_016584305.1 Chionoecetes opilio
TAAATAAAATAAATTCATTTATTATATCGCACATTTTCCTTCCCAGGTCTCGCAATGAAATCGTGTGTCATTGCGGTGCAACTAAGGGGAGATGTGGTCCTTCGACCCGGACCCCCAAGGGGGGATGTTCGGAGTATGCTGGCCAAGTGGGCTTCGAAAGGCGAATTCGTAGAGGCCCACAGGAGGTCCTCTAGAAGGGACGATTGGTCGTGGCACCGACAGTGCATGCTAAAATCCAGCCCCACAAATTCGCGAGGCAGTACGGAGATGAGCAACAGGACCTTGCGGCGGAGGGCCGCCCACCCCGGACCTTCAAGGTAAAGAAGAATTTTTTTTTTTAAATTTTTCGAAAAAAATTTTCGACATGAAAAATATTGCTTGATTAGGTCTAGTGATTCAAGGATAGGGAGCGCTAAGTGCGTGGCATTTGATTTCCGGATAAAAAACGTTGCAGATGATGATAAATCTAACTCGCAGTGCGAGGAGGGAAAGCGTGGGCCCCCTTGGCCGCGAGGGCTTTTAAGCAAATAAACATTCTTTGAATACTTTTAAATTGATGTTTCGAGAAATATCTATTGCTATAATTATTTTCATGCATTAGGATTCCCTGAAAGTATATTCCCATTGGTATTTTTCCATTACATTCCCGACTAAATAATAAAAGCTTTTATCCATCTCTATTTCTAGGCCTGCCACCCGCCGCGCCAGCGCTCCTATTCCCCGGAAGGAATGCTTCTTCTGCGGGTGATGGAGACAAGCCAAATGAAGTCCTGCCCCGGGTGAGCACGCCCTGGAGTGCCAATCGAATCTTTGAGGCGGTCCACAATGGAAAGAATTCTGAGTGGAAAATCCAGCTTCCTCCCGACCTCGACGTCCCTGGCTGCCGACGGGGATGTACCATAAGGGCTGCGGGAGCATTCATGTCGTCAACAAGTTGCGGACAGTGGCCCCCACTCAACAAGAGCCAGAAGATCGCCCCGTGATCGAGTTGTGGAAGAGGTTAGCGAGAAGCTGGAGAGTGGAGTGGTTCTCTCGAGGGGAGAAATGGGACAGCATCAAGGAGCAGCATGGTGTTGGCCGCTCACGCTGGCGGATAAAGGAACTCCTCTCCACCATGGTCCATGGCGTGGAGTTCACCAAGCCCAAGAACCCTCGCGAACCCGAACTGGTTCATCTGGCGGAGGCAAGGAAAGAGGCCCTGACAAACCATCGGACAATCGAGGACTTCAAGCTTGCTACACTCCTGAAAGCTGCCAAATCCTGCGTGAAGAAACCCTCAAAGAACCCAACTGGAAATTCGAAGGAGACATGGCCAACTTTAACCTTCCTCCCCCGTCAAGAGTTTCGCGACCTGGGTGTCGGTGGAGCTGGAAGAAAAAAAATCGCGAACGGAGAAGGGAGCTCGATCGTCGGACAAGTCTCATGACAAACATCTTGAGTGCAAAGCGGCTGCGGGCGAGCCCCCCAAGCTTCCCGAACCCGAGAGACCCCTCCAGGTGGCGACGGCGCTGGCCATTTATCAGGAGACGCGGAGCAAAGCAATGATTAAGATGTTCCACGGTGACGGGCTGGCTATCTCATACTCCTCCCCTTTTCCGCCTCGAGGCATCGCTTGCCCGAACGGTGCTCAGCGCTGGATGGCGAGATGGAGTGTTCATCCCGCGCCGCCTCGAGAAGGGCCTTCTCGTTCACTTTGCCATCGACAAACATCGATTTCCAAGAAGACACAGTAGACGGGAAGGGCACCTTCCACGGCACGGTTAGCGTTTTCCCCTTTTAGCCCGGCCCATCTTCTCCGTCAGAGCTGGAGCCCCTCAAGTTTCATTCTGACGCTGCTGAACCCCTCCCTGCTTCCATTTTCGAGGTCAGCCCCTGTCCCCTGAACCGCTCGCTTAAGCCGAAAACTTCCCCCGCTCTCTTTCGAGAAACCCGCCCGGAGCGCTGAGAAAATCCAAGGACCAAGGACACTCTCGTCCTACTCTCCTTCGGCATCGCTGCCCTGGAAAGACCTCCCGCGGAGCATGCCCAGCTGGTCAGCCTTCAACAGCCGACTCGAGGATGTTCCGCCTGTCCCACCCACGACAATCTGCACCTTGCCCATTCTCGACTCTCCAGCGCCAGAGTACTCGTCAATATTCACCATGATGACCCGAAATGGAGAAAATTTAACAAGCGCTGAACGGCGATGGGGCTCCGGTGCTTGTTGCTGCCGACATGGCGCTCTTCTCAAAGCTCCTGGAGATAAGTTGAACTTTAAGAAGGAAAACTGGATCGTCGCCTTGGCGACCTACACGTCGTCATAGCCATGCTGCGGTGCATCGGTGTTTTTCCTGGAGGGGAGCGGCTTCGACGAGGTGCTCCACGAGTCGGGGGTGTACGGACCCGCCACAGTCCGGCAGATTTTGGCCGGTCTTATCCTAAGCATTTTTCAGTTGAAATACCCTGTTCTACGCAATAATTGTACCCACCCTTGCACAAATTCGTTAATTAAATGTGTCCTAAGAACCAATGTTGTTATTTTACTTTTTTTACTAATTAAAATTAGTTTTTAATTATTAAGAACTCAGGCTTTAAGGCCAAAATTATTCCTTTTATATTTTTCCCAATTTTTTTCCACTTATCTCTAATTTCCATTATAGATCAGTAATCCGAACAGATACAACCACGGGAGTACTCAATAACATTTTATGACTTCTTAATAAGCTTCAATTTGAGTCCAAAACGAGGTCTCTACGACGTCTGGTTCTCATTCTGCAATTTGTAATTGCCAATTTTATTGCCAAATTGCCAAATTGCAAATTGCGCGAAAACTTACCGCTAACGAGTGACCCAACTACGATTTTCGGATTCAGCGGCACAAAATGCTTAGGATAAGACCCTCAAAATACTTCCTTCACCTAAGGTGAAGCGAAAGCCTTTTTTCCGCCCTAAGTGACCCGACTATTCTTTTAAGATCCCTATTGACTCCACACTGACCACCTGATGACTGAGTCCATTCCAGTCATTCACCACCCTATTTGTAAACCAGTTTTTCCCCATTTCCTTTTTAAATCCTAACACTCTATTAGCTCTATTTCTAGCCTCAATACATTGTTTCCTAGGTCTGAGGTCTGAGCTCACCCTTACTCCCAGATCTTTTTCACCTTCTGATCTTTTCAGCGATACATTGCGTATGGTGTATCTATTACAGGGTTCGGCAACCTCCGGCCCGCAGAGTCCGAACTCATGGCCCGTCACCCTGCTTGATATTTATATAACAATCCGGCCCGCAACAGCCTAGCCAACTAAATGAGTAAGCCGGCACCTCTCGACGTGATCGCGGCGGGTAGCGCGGGGCAAATTTGCATGACTGAGATCTTTACCACAGAAGCACCACGGAAAATCGCCATGGAGAAAATGACTACATGGCAACACGCGATCATGTCGAGAGGCGCCGACGTAGGATTGGCCACTATCGTGGCAGCTGGCAACTCTGCATTACACGTGACGTCCCAAGAGCAGTCTTCCCTCACCACCCACGGTCACGCCAGCGGCCAGTCTCCGTAGGAGTTCGTACTGAGAAGAGGTATGCATCAAACTTTCTTAGTCTGAAATGTACTTTGATCATTAGGGAATGTGGATAATATAAAGTGCATTTCTTGCTGCTATTTCTCTCTCTCTCACTCTTCATTCACCCACTTCACCCAGCCTCCAAGCTCACAACCACATTCACGCTCACTAGTTACTCGTATTGGTAGGTCCTGTCCCGCCCTCCCACCCAAATCAGACAATGGTTTACCGAGCCTTACTCAAACACATGCGCACACACTCAAACACACGCACGCCCCTGCCCAACGCAGGGGCGTAACACTATGTTTGTCACAAAATACTGTGTGGACGTCTGTATCGTAATTTTAATTATTGTATGCATTTTTTTTACTATGTAAAAGTCTTGCATGTATTCGTGTCTAACATGTGGATCATTATTTCGCACTTTGTGCTTATTCTTTATTTTTAGCCAATCATCATGTCTGCAATTGTTAAGAAGAGGAAAGTGGATCTCGAGTGTCGGGCCTTCAACCCTGAGTGGGAGAAGCACTTTTTCACTGAACGCTTTGGACAGGCCCAGTGCCTCATTTGCTTGAAGACTGTGGCTGTCCTCAAAGAGTATAATATGCGCCGCCACTGGGAGACACAGCACCAAGCACGAGCTTGCATCGTTTGTCTGCTGCCGAGAGGAAGGAGGCCATTGTCAAACTGTCAGGCAACCTGCAGAAAAGCACTTCACTCTTCCGTAAGCAGACTACTGAGGCTGACAAAGTGACGCGCGCCAGCTATGAGGTTTCCCGCCTCCTTGCTCGCCAGATGAAGCCATTCACAGACGGGGACTTTATCAAGGAGTACATCATGGTTGTGATAGATTCCCTGTCCTGAAAAGCGTTCTGCCTTTGAAAGTGTGAGCCTTTCACCCCGCACTGTTTGTCGTCGCATTGAGGAGATGTCAGACAGCGTGAAAGACTCGCTTAGGACCTGTTGCTCAAATTTTGATGCCTTCTCTCTCGCTCTTGATGAGAGCACAGGTATGAAGGACACAGCCCAGCTGGCGATTTTAATTTGTGGAGTCACTGCTGCCCTTCAGGTTTATGAGGAGTTTCTCCAGCTTGTTCCATTGCACGGCATCACCACTGGGCAAGACATCTTCGACGCCGTGCTTCAGTGTGTGAAGCAACACTCCCTCGACCTGTCCCGTCTCGTGTGCGTGACGACCGACGGTGCCCCAGCAATGACTGGAAAGAAGAAGGGTGCCGCCTCACTGCTAGTGCGTCACTGTGAGGCCGCCGGACACACCCAGCCCATCCACAAGGTGCACTGCATCATCCACCAAGAGTCCCTGTGCTCCAAGTCTGCCAACCTTACTGATGTCATGTCTGTAGTCGTGAAGGTTGTCAACTCCATCCTCTCCCGCAGCCTTAACCACCGCCAGTTCCAGGCACTAACGGACGAAGTCAACGCACACTATGGTGACCTGCTTTACTTCTGTGAGGTCCGCTGGTTGAGTCATGGAGCCATGCTGTCCCGCGTGTGCGACCTGCAGCAGGAGATCACCACCTTCCTCCGTCAAAAGAACCTCCCCGGTGCTGATCATTTTTCCAACCCGCAATGGCTTGCTCGTCTGGCCCTGCTCACAGATATCACTACGCACCTAAATGACCTCAATGTGAAGCTGCAAGGCAAAAACATTCTAGTCACAGACATGTATTCGCACATCACCGCCTTCGAGGTAAAACAGCGTTTGTGGGAGGCTCAACTGGCTGCTGATCAGTTTATGCATTTTCCTCGTATTGCGGCTTGTGCACCTGATGACGTGGACCTGAACACTTGTGTTGGTGTTGTCACCTCTTTGCGGGAGGAATTTGCCTCCCGTTTCACAGGTGTCAGGCCACTGGCTCCGGGCTTCAAGCTGTTCACCTCCCCCTTTGACTTCCCTGTGGACGAAGCCCCTGCCCCCCTGCAGATGGAGTTGGTGGAGCTTCAGTGTAATGACGAGCTGAAGGCAAAGTACCGTACCGCTTCTCCACTGTCCTTCTTCCGTGACCTCGTCCTCCCTTCTAACAAATTTCCAAATTACATTGAGCATGTAAAACGCATCGTTGCCATGTTTGGCAGCACTTACTGTTGTGAACAACTCTTAAAAAAAATTAAATATACAAAGTCTCGCATTCGCTCCCAGCTAAGTGACCGCCACCTCAATGACATTCTGCTCTTGTCTACCTCATCAATCGATCCAGACATTGAATCACTTCTCCATGGCAAACAGCACCAACCATCCCACTATTTTGCATGTCTCTTGATAAAACTGTTTTCTGCAGTCACTGATTTGCATGTTTTTCAATAAATTTCTAGTAATCTAGTCACTGGTCTGCCTGCTTTTCTACAAAAATGTTGTATATTGTCACAAACTGTTTTCTGCAGTCACTGATTTGCATGTTTTTCAATAAATTTCTTGTAATCTAGTCACTGGTCTGCCTGCTTTTCTATAAAAATGTTGTACACTGTCACTTTTGGGTTCTCTTTTGGCACTCGGCCCGCAGGCTACTCCTAGAAAGCTTTCTCTGGCCCGCGCATGAAGAGGTTGCCGACCCCTGATCTATTACCAGGATTTTTCCTACCAACATTCATTACGCAACAACTTATCAATATTACATTCCATCTGCCATCTATCTACCCACTCATTTAATTAATGCAAGTCTCCTTGCAATATATTTACATCAGACTGTGATCTAATAATCCTACCTACCTTAGTATCATCCGCACTTGCTGATATCACTGCTAATCCCACTATCTAAGTCGTTGATGTAAATCAGAAATAGTAATAGACCCAAAACAGACCCTTGTGGCACCCCGCTTGTTACCTGCCCCCAATGAGTAGGAGTAAACAATTTGAACAGAAGTTCGAATTATCCGGGCCTTACTAGTGCGAGTCTGACCTCTCTCATGCGGTGCGTGCCGCGGCTGCTCAGCGGGACAAGATAAATGATAATTATCGTATAAATAAAATAGTTTTGGCGAGTACAGGTTGAAGTTCCCAAACTCGGCATCCCAAGACTCGGCAACACCCAAAACTCGGCTATGGTTCCGGATTTTCCAAAACACGGCAGAACACCCAAAACCCGGCACGTAGTTGCCGGGTCGGCCGCTAGGTGCCACCACACTAGGCCGCTTGGTTTCTCCCGACGATTTGTTTGTTATTATTGTTCAGTGGTGTTGTGACTGTTAATAGTTGTGTACACTGTTATTTTGTGTACTTCTACAGGTCTGTTATTGGTATTATGGCTCCCAAACGTCCAGGAACACCTACTGGTGGAAGTGAAAAGAAAAGGAAGAACAATGTGTTAACTATTTCTGAGAAAATTGACCTGTGATTTTTTTCATGTGATTTTCATGCTTTTTTCCCCCTTAATATATCTACGTTCTAAAAGTCGGAAAATTCCATTACTCGGCTCGGCGCTGGTCCCAAGGTTGCCGAGTTTAGGAACTTCAACCTGTACAAGTAATACAATCTGTGCTGTGACATGTTAGAGTAAGTTCTTATTGTGTGGAGGGGCTAGAGGTAACCATTGGATAATTCGGACTTTCGGCTAATTCGACCCAGGTCTCGTCAATTAGTTTGAATTAGAGAGTTTACTGTACTTACAATTATATTCATGCGTGAAAGTTACTGCATTATTTAAGTTATCCATAATACTTTTCATTATTAAAACTAAATAGTAAACACTTACTTAGCTGACTTAAGGAGACCTAGTTCTTGAGACGCCACTGTGTGTAGCAGATCCAAGACCCTTGGGGGGGGGGGGGGGGGGGGGGAGAGAGAGAGAGAGAGAGAGAGAGAGAGAGAGAGAGAGGAAGAGAGAGAGAGAGAGAGAGGAGAAGAGAGGAGAGAGAGAGAGAGAGAGAGATCAGTCAAAGGCACATTAAGACAGCCCCTCTATAACCTGTCCAGGGGATAAATCAGACATTGCAAAGCATCACACAGCCCTTGAGCCATCGGGTGGAAACCGCGAATGTTTGTGGCACGTGTCTCATCATGTTGGGAGGCAAGAGAAGGGAACTCAGACTAAGACTTCTAATTAATAAATTAATAAATGTGATCATTGTCGTAAATCTATATTTTTTTAAAAAATATTTAACCCCTTCACACCCAGATCTTTCCTTTGCTATAATAAATTGTCTGTTGTCAGCCATAAAATTTTGAAAAGTAACTGAATATACCAAATTCGTTAGTCGACAAGGATACTAAACAGGTCACAGCTATAAAAACATTGCGTATATGCACTAAAAATTGTCTAATGCAGTATTTCCCAACCTGGGGAAAATTTCCCCCTGGGGCGAAATTTCAGGATTCTAAGGGGGGAAATTTATCCTGAGGTGTGGAAATTATCCACCAACCACCCTCTTAATAATTGGTAGAGTGGTGGTTTGTTCCCCCCCTTGTGAGGGAGGTATTGTCCGCTCATCAAAGGGGGAGCGTAGGGATGTATATATGTAATTATAATGGTAATGGGTATTAATTAAGGTATTTTAAGTAAATGATAAGTACTGGGATAATGTAAATGAACATTCCCAGTGGTTATTAATCATTTGCACCTTGGTTTGAAGCGTGGTCATTGGCTATTGGCTGCCGCCCATTAGATACTAGCCACTGAAATTTGTATACGTGGCTGGGTAGGGTGACGATCGCTGCCGCCCGCTTACGGAGTCAGTACACTCCAGACCTCCGTGAGAGAACATCTCTTATTAAATATATACGTGCTTGTATATATAAGTTCACTCCAGACCCTTATGCTAATAACACCTTTGACTGTGCTTCTCTGATTATAGCGAGAACAAATTGTACATACGTTCATTTTGTACATATAAGTGTTAAATCATAGGACGTGTTAATATCGACACTGATTATATCCGCCGCGTCAAGATAACTGTGTGAAAAACCTCCTGATGCCATAACAATAACACCCCTCCAGCATTCGATCGCCTTCACGGCGGCCTTATCACGCACAACCATTTCGATAACAAGCTTTGCAGTATGATTAAGCCAAAACCAATTAAAACCCTATACCCCCGAAAGTATCCTAGTTATTTGACTAGTTGGGGTATTGTGTGGGGGTTGGATAGACGAGGGGTTTTTGTATGGTAAGGCCTCAAAAAATTATGTTTGACAAAATTTCCACATGAGGGACATTAAATTACTGCATTTAGCGACAATAAAAAATCTTTTAAGGGTTTCAGAGTTCAGCGTTTGACTTTTTTTCTTTAAGGTATATAGAATAGAGGTTAGTGTCTATACACTTGTTATTAAGCAAGTACTGGTGTTTTGGTACTTTTTCCTTGCACATGGGGGGGGGAAAACCGGAGGTTGAACAGGGGGGAAGGGGGAAAAAAACAGAAAAAAGGGTTTGGGAAACCACGGCTAATGGACCCAAATTAAAAGGAAATTACCTTTGGGTGTAAAGGGGGTTTTAAAGATACCTTTAAAATTCAAGGATATTAAAGGTAATATCAAAGAGAAATAATAAAAAGTGTTTTACCTGCATCACGTTAGATGGTGCGGGCTGTATATAACCCAGGCCCCCGGGTCCCCACCCCAGCCACCCGGCAGCCATGGGGCCACACGACGCACGCACGCACACCCTTTGGGGAAAAAACATAATTGTAAATCATTTTACTTTGCGACAACGAAAAATAATGGGGATAAAATACTTTTTAAGGGAATATGGAAAATTTTTAAGGGTTAGAAAATTTTGTAATTTTCCCCCGTCTAACTAGAGTACCTTTGAATAATAGGCAAATTTTTGGGTGAGGAAAAGCCGAAAGAAGCGGCCTTCGGCTTCTTTCTCGTTTTCGGGGCCTCGCCAGAACGGCTGACGTGGTTTTCGGGTCGCCCGCTCGGCGCCAAAAGCTGAAAAAACGAAAAACAAAAAACCCACATGAGAAAGGTACCGTCGAATGAAACCCTTTAAATTTACGATAACTGACTGACGATTTTGTGAAGGATCACAAAACATTCCCTTTCACAGTAAGTTTTTTGCCCCCAAAAACCAAGGAAAATGGGGAAAGGTAAAGAGGGGGGCACCTGCGGAACATATGGGGGGGCTGGGTCGGTTCCACTTTAGTGATTTTTTTTTTATTAACTGCGCCCCTGATGGCAAGGGTCAGGTATAATGAGGGATTCTTTAAAAACGGCCATCATTGCCCCCCAGGCCCGGGATTTTCGCTTGGGGGTTGGGTGTTTTAAATTTTTTGTTGGAAGATAGGGGGGCTGTTTTTCATTTTGGCTAATTTTGGGTTTAAATAACTCCTCTCTTCCTCTCTCTCTCAGTTATGAATTTACTTTTGGGGTATATGGGACTCAAAAAATCTTTTCAACTTCTTTTTAGCTTTTTTAAAACTGAAAATTTTGCAGCAAAAAGCTATTGGAGGAGCTAGAAAAAAGGGATCAGTTACTCCATCATAAAAAGTTA
The DNA here is from genome assembly GCA_016584305.1 of Chionoecetes opilio. Classification (NCBI taxonomy): domain Eukaryota; kingdom Metazoa; phylum Arthropoda; class Malacostraca; order Decapoda; family Majidae; genus Chionoecetes; species Chionoecetes opilio. The sequence continues at coordinate 32,499 of JACEEZ010022099.1, forward strand.
AAGTGGTTAAAAATTTAAAAGACAAAATTTTTATGAAAAATGTTTCGTGTTTATAAGGCTTCAATGGGTTGTACCCGGAGGGGTATTAGTTTCCATTGTCGGGAAAATACAGCCAGTACAACAAGGCAGCAAAAGATTTTATGGCCAAGACCCAAAAAAAGACTGGGCCAGACCCATCACTGTACAAAGGCCTTAACTATGGAAAAATTTTCCTTCATGCATCATAAAAATTTGGGGGGTCTACATTTTTAAATCTTTACTTTTAAATTTTCTTTTTAATTTACCCAAAGTGAAAATTAATTTGTTTTCCCCCTATCAAAAGCAGTTTCATATGTTTGTAGTATTTTAAAGAATTTTTAAATGACTTTTAGTTTTATTGTTTAATGTTTTAATTTTAATTCCTTTAATTTCGTTTGACTTTCTTTTATGTATTTTTTTTTTTTTTTGGGACTTTAGAAAAAAGTTTATTTTTAGTATAATTGCATAGAAATCGTGAGTAAGTTTTATAGCAAAACCGTTTTAGGAAAAAGATATTATTTTTTTATTACTCCCCTCTCATTTCCCTTTATCTTCGGCGGAAACACTTATGCAAACGGCACATAATACTGAAACATAGATGTTACATTGCAGATTAAACCCTTGCCCTGAAAGGAAAAAGAGAAGACAGCATTATGAGGTTTTTTATACACGACAATAGCATGTTTATAGTTTTATCCCAAATTTTACCGAATTTGCCCTTTTATAGAAAAGGTAAATATAAAGGAAAGCAATAATATAAAAAGTATGTTTTTGATGTGTCCCTTTTTAGAAATTTTATAAAAGGGCAAGTAAAAAATTAAAACAGAAGCAAATAATCCAAAACATAAAAAATTTTTTTTTTTAAAAAACCCCAGAATTTAAGCACAAAGAGCCCCGGTAATATGATTGGTCAGATAATTTCAACCAAAAAATAGCCAGTAAATACGATTAAAATTCTATTAACAAATACAATTTTTCATAATAGTTTCATAATTTTTATTTCCCATATGCAGAAACACTTTGACCCATAAAATAATCCTATTAAGTCACCCCAAACCCAAAGTAAGGTATTACACTGATGCTCCTGTAGTATTTTTCAAAGTTTTGGTATACACGGAAAAACCCCCGCTTTTTTCGGACCTTAATTTAGATAACAAATATCGGCTTCAACAATTTTTTGCCAGCGGTTTAGCGTGCTTTTTTCCGAATAAGTTCAGTATAGCGTGTACGGTTCTGATTGTTTTAATGCCCTGATTTGTTACATTTTTGATGGTGCATGTATGTAAGTGTACGAATTTCGTAGAGTAAGGACAAAGTTCACGATACACGGAATAGTCGGAAATAGGGAACTTTACCTCTTAAAAGACCACAATTTTTTATATGCGGGAAAGTTGGATCACCGGAAAATTTTAATCTCGCTCCTTTCCCCTATTGTTCGTCAAAGCGAAAGGGTTTACTGTAACATTTTCACCATTAATTATAGTATGTAACATAAGAATCAGGTACACCAAAAAATACCCATTAAACCTTTCAAAACAATAATTTAACCCAAAAATACAGAAATAAACATAAAAATATATATATATATATTATAATATATATAAATATATATATATATATATATATATATATATAATATATGTTTATATGTTTTATTCGTTATTTGGTAAATTAGTTGTTTATGAAAAAAGGATTAAGGGATTTATAATATAATTAAATATATATATATTATATATAATATATAAATATATATTATATTATATATAATATATATATAATATATATACATATAATTAATATATATGGTAAAATTTTGAACAAGGGTCACCCCCTTTTCTTTTTTAACCACAAGTTGGGGGGCTGGGGGATTCGGGGTTTTTTTGGGGGGGGGAGCACCAAAAGGGAAAAAAGGGCCCCCACAAAAAAACCTAAAAAAGGGAAATTCCCCAGTTTAAGATTTTTCGGGGCCCTATTTCCCCTTATAGTGTGCTCCCCCCCCAAAAACTCCGGTTTCCCCCTTGCCCCCAAACTTGTGGCATAAAAAGAAAAGATGGAGGTTGAGCCCTTTTCTAAAAATGAAAAACTCTCCGACCTAACTAGCACCCCCCTCGAGCCAAGGGTTGCACAACCAACCTAAACCCGAAGACCGACCTAAAAAAAACCTATGGATTAGTTTTCTCAAGAACCTGAATTAAAATGGCCATGTAAACAAAGTAAGGGCGGCCTCATTAAAATCTAAACAGATGGTTAAAGGGCAGTAAGTATAACACATAGAGCCAACATTGGGTCAGCTTTTCCCGGGGAAACCTTTTTTTCTTTAAAATTTTTCCCTCAAGCAAAGTAGCATTTCCACAATACCTTCAGCCCCCACCCTACACTTTTAATATTTTTCAGTCCTCAACGAAATGAATGCATATTAACCTAGAACCTAAAACATGGGTACGGGGAACCCGCGTAATGTACTTAGTTCCCGTGAAGTTTGTGGACCCATTGCCCATACCGTATAGCTTCGGGTTTTTCCCAATTGACAGCGGTAGGTCACGTCGCTCGCTCCGCGCCTGATTTTTCCATGAAGTCATTAGGTACGCTTTACCCTTTTTTAAAAGCGGGTTTAAAAACCCAAAATAGGGTTTAGTCCCCCTTGTTTACGGATAGCAAAAAGGTGGTATAGGAAAATTATTTTCCCTTTCGGGAAAGGGGAAAAATTTACAGCAAATTTTACAGGATAACTATAGTGTTCATCGGGTTTCCAGATGTAAAAATGGTCTAGGAAGAATAAAAGGGTATTTGTTCACAGTACTGGGAAAAATAGTGACGAAGACAGGAGAACTTGAAGTGAGGAAATACATGTGACCACGAGTGACTTTTTTTAGACCCAAGAAAATGCTAGTCAAAGTGATTAGATAGGACCCTGAGGGAGGGGTGAGAAAGGCCGTCGTAGGAGGCAAAGGTTTCGGGTCGTGCCCAACGGGGACGCCCTCCCAAGCCCCTCGCCTGCCACCTCTCCGATGCGCCCTTTCCCTATTTCTGCACCTTCACTTCTGCGACCCGCTGTGACCAAAAACCGTGCTGTGTGCGTGACCACCCCCGCTGCGGCCCTTCTGCGACCACAGGTATAATCAAGACGACCCGACGACCCTCCGCTGCTACTCTGGCCCCCCGGGGACGAAAAACGATGACATGACTGTGCTGGTAGAGATGATGAAGATCGTTGAAAATTTTAAACCCGCCACAATGCGAGCAGGCAGGGTTATGTGGGAAAACAAGGGCCCAGGGGGTGCAGTGAAAGGACAGCAGAAAAAATATTTTTGGACCATTTACTCTGGCCCCCCAAAAAGAAGCTGCGCAGGCTAAAACCTTTCAAAAGTGCTTCTTTTCTTTTTAAATGACGAACTTGTAGCACAGGGTATAAGGAAAACCAGAAAAAATANATCCAATTTTGATCCAACCCTGATGACTGAGTCCATTCCAGTCATCACCACCATTTGTAACCATTTTCCCATTTCCTTTTTAAATCCTAACACTCTTTTAGCTCTATTTCTAGCCTCAATACATTGTTTCCTAGGTCTGAGGTCTGACCTCACCTTACCCCCAAGATCTTTTCACCTTCTGATCTTTTCAGCGATACATTGCGTATGGGTATCTATTACAGGGTCGGCAACCTCCGGCCCGCAGAGTCGAACTCATGGCCCGTCACCCTGCTTGATTTTTATATAACAATCCGGCCCGCAACACCCTAGCCAACTAAATGAAGTAAGCCGGCACCTCTCGACGTGGATCGCGGCGGTAGCGCGGGGAAAATTTTGCATGACTGAGATTTTTACCACAGAAGCACACGGAAAATCGCCAGGAGAAAATGACTACATGGCAACACGCGATCATGTCGAGAGGCGCCGACGTAGGTTTGGCCACTATCGTGGCAGCGGGCAACTCTGCATTACACGTGACGTCCCAAGAGCAGTCTTCCCTAAACCACCCACGGTCACGCCAGCGGCCAGTCTCCGTAGGAGTTCGTACTGAGAAGAGGTATGCATCAAACTTTCTTAGTCTGAAATGAAACTTTGATCATTAGGGAATGGGATAATATAAAGTGCATTTCTTGCTGCTATTTCTCTCTTCTCCACTCTTCATTCACCCACTTCACCCAGCCTCCAAGCTCACAACCACTTTCACGCTCACTAGTTTACTCTTTTGGTAGGTCCTGTCCCGCCCTCCCACCCAAATCAGACAATGGTTTACCGACCCTTTACTCAAACACATGCGCACACACTCAAACACACGCACGCCCTTTGCCCAACGCGGGGCGTAACACTATGTTGTCACAAAATACTGTGTGGACGTCTGTATCGTAATTTTAATTATGTATGCATTTTTTTTACTATGTAAAAGTCTTGCATGTATTCGTGCTAACATGTGGATCATTATTCGCACTTTGTGCTTATTCTTTATTTTTAGCCAATCATCATGTCTGCAATTGTTAAGAAGAGGAAAGTGGATCTCGAGTGTCGGGCCTTAAACCCCTGAGTGGGAGAAGCACTTTTTCATTTGAACGCTTTGGACAGGCCCAGTGCCTCTTTTGCTTGAAAAACTGGGCTGCCTCAAAGAGTATAATATGCGCCGCCACTGGGACCAGCACCAAGCATCGAGCTTTGCACAAATGTCTGCTGCCGAGAGGAAGGAGGCCATTGTCAAACTGTCAGGCAACCGCAGAAAAGCACTTCACTCTTCCGTAAGCAGACTACTGAGGCTGACAAAGGTGACGCGCGCCAGCTATGAGGTTTCCCGCCTCCTTGCTCGCCAGATGAAGCCATTCACAGACGGGGACGTTATCAAGGAGTACATCAGGGTTTTGTGATAGATTCCCTGTCCTGAAAAGCGTTCTGCCTTTGAAAGTGTGAGCCTTTCACCCAGCACTGTTGTCGTCGCAATTGAGGAGATGTCAGACAGCGTGAAAGACTCGCTTAGGACCGGGTTGCTCAAATTTTGATGCCTTCTCTCCCCGCTCTTGATGAGAGCACAGGTATGAAGGACACAGCCCAGCTGGCGATTTAATTTGTGGATCACTGCTCCCCTTCAGGTTTATGAGGAGTTTCTCCAGCTTGTTCCATTGCACGGGCATCACCACTGGGCAAGACATCTTCGACGCCGTGCTTCAGTGTGTGAAGCAACACTCCCTCGACCTGTCCGTCTCGTGTGCGTGACGACCGACGGTGCCCCAGCAGACTGGAAAGAAGAAGGGGCCGCCTCACTGCTATGCGTCACTGTGAGGCCGCCGGACACCCCCAGCCCATCCACAAGGTGCACTGCCCTCATCCACCAAAAGTCCCTGTGCTCCAAGTCGCCAACCTTACTGATGTCAGTCTGTAGTCGTGAAGGTTGTCAACTCCATCCTCCCGAGCCCTTAACCACCCCCAGTTCCAGGCACTAACGGACGAAGTCAACGCACACTATGGTGACCTGCTTTACTTCTGTGAGGTCCGCTGGTTGAGTCATGGAGCCATGCTGTCCCGCGTGTGCGACCTGCAGCAGGAGAAACACCCCCCTTCCTCCGTCAAAAGAAACCTCCCCGGTGCTGATCATTTTTCCAACCCGCAATGGCTTGCTCGTCTGGCCCTGCTCACAGATATCACTACGCACCTAAATGACCTCAATGTGAAGCTGCAAGGCAAAAACATTCTAGTCACAGACATGTATTCGCACATCACCGCCTTCGAGGTAAAACAGCGTTTTGGGAGCTCAACTGGCTGCTGATCAGTTTATGCATTTTCCTGTATTGCGGTTGTGCACCTGATGACGTGGACCGAACACTTGTGTTGGTGTTGTCACCTCTTTGCGGGGGAATTTGCCTCCCGTTTCACAGGTGTCAGGCCACTGGCTCCGGGCTTTAAGCTGTTCACCTCCCCCTTTTACTTCCCTGTGGACGAAGCCCCTGCCCCCCTGCAGAGGAGTTTGGGGGAGCTTCAGTGTAATGACGAGCTGAAGGCAAAGTACCGTACCGCTTTCTCCACTGTCCTTCTTCCGTGACCTCGTCCCTCCTTCTACAAATTTCAAAATTTCATTGAGCATGTTAAAACGCTCGTGCCATGTTTGGCAGCACTTACTGTTGTGAACAAATCTAAAAAAATTAAAAATTTCAAAGTCCGCATTCGCTCCCAGCTAAGTGACCGCCACCTCAATGACATTCTGCTCTGTCTACCTCATCAATCGATCCAGACATTGAATCACTTCTCCCTGGCAAACAGCACCACCATCCCACTATTTGCATGTCTCTTGATAAAACGTTTTCTGCAGTCACTGATTTGCATGTTTTCAATAAATTTATAATCTAGTCACTTTCCTGCTCTTTATACAAATGTGAATTGTGAAAACTGTTTCTGCAGTCATGATTTGCATGTTTTAATAAATTCTGTAACTAGTCACTGGTTGCCTGCTTCTATAAAAATTGACACTGATCACTTTGGTTTCTTTGGCATCCGGCCCGCAGGCTACTCCTAGAAGCTTCTCTGGCTCCGGCACTGAAGAGGTTGCCGACCCCTGATATCAGGATTTTTCTAAAACATCATTAGCGAACAACTTCATCAATATACATTCCATCTGCCATCTACTCTACCCACTCATAATTAATGCAAGTCTCTGTCAATATTTCACACGGGGAAACCCGGACTAATAATCACCACCTAGTATCACCCACTTGCTGTTTCACGATTGCTTATCCATATCTAAGGTGGTGATTTAAATGGACATATTGAATAGCCCAAACAGACCTTGTGGCAGCTCCAACGTTACCGCCCTCTAATGATGTAGAGTAAAAACAATTTGACATCAGAAAGTTCGAATTTTTGGTGCTTAGCTAGTGCGAGTATGACCTCTTCTCACGGTGCGGTCCGGTGCTCAGCTGCGGACAGTAAATCCGAGTAATTACGTCCCATACAATATAATATTCTTGGCTGAGTACAGGTTGAAGTTCCCAATCGGGCATCCAAGACTCGCAACACCCAAAATCGGCTATGTTCCGGATTTCAAAACACGGCAGAACACCCAAAACCGGCACGTAGTTGCGGGTCGGACCTAGGCCACCTACACTAGGCGCTTGGTTCTCCGACGGATTTGGTTATTATGTTCATGTTGTGACGAATATTGTGTCCTGTTATTTTGGTACTTCTACAGGTTTTATTGGTATTATGGCTCCCATACGTCCAGGAACTACATATGGTGGGAAGTGCAAAAAAAGGAAGAACAATGTGTTAACATTTCTGGCCAAATGACCTGTGATTTTTATGTAAATTAAGCTTTTTTCCCGGAAAATCTACGTTCTAAAAGTCGGAAATTCCTTACTCGGCTCGGCGCTGGTCCCAGGTGCCGAAGTTTAGGTAATAAACTTTGTAAGTAATACAATCTGTGCTGTGACATGTTAGAGTAAGTTCTTATTGTGTGGAGGGGCTAGAGGTAACCATTGGATAATTCGGACTTTTCGGCTAATTCGACCCAGGTCTCGTCAATTAGTTTGAATTAGAGAGTTTACTGTACTTACAATTATATTCATGCGTGAAAGTTACTGCATTATTTAAGTTATCCATAATACTTTCATTATTAAAACTAAATAGTAAACACTTACTTAGCTGACTTAAGGAGACCTAGTTCTTGAGACGCCACTGTGGTAGCAGATCCAAGACCCTTGGGGGGGGGGGGGGGGGGGGGGGAGAGGAGAGAGAGAGGAGAGAGATGTAGAGAGAGAGGGAGATGAGAGAGGAGAGAGAGAGAGACGGAGAGAGAGGAGAAGAAGAGTGAGAGAGAGTGAGAGAGAGAGAGAGATCAGTCAAAGGCACATTAAGACAGCCCCTCTATAACCTGTCCAGGGATAAATCAGACATTGCAAAGCATCACACAGCCCTTGAGCCATCGGGTGGAAACCGCGAATGTTTGTGGCAGTGTCTCATCATGTTGGGAGGCAAGAGAAGGGAACTCAGACTAAGACTTCTAATTAATAAATTAATAAATGTGATCATTGTCGTAAATCTATATTTTTTTAAAAAATATTTAAACCCTTCACACCCAGATCTTTCCTTTGCTATAATAAATTGTCTGTTGTCAGCCATAAAATTTTGAAAAGTAACTGATATACCAAATTCGTTAGTCGACAAGGATACTAAACAGGTCCCCAGCTAAAAAACATTGGCGTATATGCACTAAAAATTGTCTAATGCAGTATTTCCCAACCTGGGGAAAATTTCCCCCTGGGGCGAAATTTCAGGATTCTAAGGGGGGAAATTTATCCTGAGGTGTGGAAATTATCCACCAACCACCCTCTTAATAATTGGTAGAGTGGTGGTTTGTTCCCCCCCTTGTGAGGGAGGTATTGTCCGCTCATCAAAGGGGGAGCGTAGGGATGTATATATGTAATTATAATGGTAATGGGTATTAATTAAGGTATTTTAAGTAAATGATAAGTACTGGGATAATGTAAATGAACATTCCCAGTGGTTATTAATCATTTGCACCTTGGTTTGAAGCGTGGTCATTGGCTATTGGCTGCCGCCCATTAGATACTAGCCACTGAAATTTGTATACGTGGCTGGGTAGGGTGACGATCGCTGCCGCCCGCTTACGGAGTCAGTACACTCCAGACCTCCGTGAGAGAACATCTCTTATTAAATATATACGTGCTTGTATATATAAGTTCACTCCAGACCCTTATGCTAATAACACCTTTGACTGTGCTTCTCTGATTATAGCGAGAACAAATTGTACATACGTTCATTTTGTACATATAAGTGTTAAATCATAGGACGTGTTAATATCGACACTGATTATATCCGCCGCGTCAAGATAACTGTGTGAAAACCTCCTGATGCCCATAACAATAACACCGCCTCCAGCTATTCGACTCCGCCCTTCACCGGCGGCCTTGATCACGCGCGACCACTTCGCATAACAGTACATTGCAAGTATTGATTAAGCCAACAACCAATTCCACCCTGCCTATCCACCGATAAGTATCCTAGTTAGTTGACTAGTTGGGGTATTGTGTCGGGATGAGATAGACGATGGGTTTTGTATAGGTAAGGCCTCAAATAAATATATGTTTGACATAAATTTCCACATGAGGGACATCTAAATTACTAGCATTTAGTCGACAATAAAAAATCTCTTAAGAGTTCAGAGTTCAGCGATTGACTTCTTTTTTCTTTAAGTGTATATTATATATCAGGGTTAGTGTCTTATACCTTGTTATTAAGCAAGTACAGTGTGTTTTGCTACTTTTTTCCTTGGTCCACATTAAGGGGGAAATCCGGATGGTTGAACAGGGGGAAGGGGGAAGCAACAGAACAAAGGTTGGGAACCACTGGTCTAATGGTACCCAAATTACAATGGAAATTACCTTCTGGGTGTGAAGGGGTTAAAGACTACCGTTTATAATTCAAGGACGTATTAAAGGTAATATCAACAAGAGAAATAATACAACGTGTTCTTACCTGCATCACGTATAGGATTGGTGCGCGGCTGTACTATACAGCCAGGCGCCCGTGTCTCCAGCCAGCCATGGGGCCACACTGCGCACGCACGCACACCCCTGGGAAAACATTAATTGCAAATAATTATACTTTGCGACAGACAGAGAAATAATGGGGTTATGAGAGCATTTTAAGGTGATTATACTGGAAGAAAGTTTTAAGGTTAGATAAATTGTAATTTTCCCCCTCGTCTAACTACGAGTACCTTGATAATAAGGCGAATTTTGGTGAGGAGAAGCCCGTAAGAAGCCGGCTTCGTACGGCTTCCTTTCTCTCGTTTTCGTCCTCGCCAAACTGGCTGACAGTGGGTTTTCGAGGCTCGCCCGCTCGTCGCTCACAGCTGATATGTGGGGTAAACAAGAACAACCACACTGACGAAGTGTACCGTCGATGAAGCCATAATAAGTTACGATAACTGACCTGACGATATTGTGAATGGATCACAACACATATCCTTCCAGTACTGTTTTTTTGGCTTCCATAAACCAAGACTATTAATGGGCAAGGTAAAGAGGCGGGCACCTGCGGCATCATATGGGGCTGGTGGGTCGGTTACACATTAGTGACTTATTTTTTTTTATTAACTGCTGCACCTGATGGCAAGGTTCAGGGTATAATGAGGATTCATTCACTGGCCTCATCTGCCCTCCAGTGCCCGGGATTTTCCGCTTTGTGGTTGGGCTGATTTATATTTTGCTTGGAAGATAGGGGGGCTGTTTTTCATTCTTGGCTAAATTTTTGGCATTAATTAATCCTCTCTCTCTCTCCTCCTCTCGTCTCTCTCTCTCTCTCCTCAGCTTAATGAATTACTGTATGGGGTAATGGGACTCAACAATACTTTTCTCAACTTTACTTTTTAGCGTTTTAAAAACTGCAAATTTGCGCTAAACTAGCTATTGGAGGAGCTAGAAAGAAGGATCACGTTACTCTATCATAAAGAGTTTAAAGTGGTTAACAATTAAAGACCGATATATTTATGAAAAAATGTTTCGCTGTTTATAAGGCTGTCAATGGGTTGTATCCGGAGTGGTATCTAGTTTTCCCATGTCAGGGAAATACAGCCCAGTACAACAAGGCAGCTAAAGACCTTTATGTGCCAAAGAGCCAGAACAGCTGGTGCCAGACCATCCACTGTACAAAGTGCCTTACCTATGGAACAATTTGCCTTCATGCATCATTAATATGGAGGTCTACACGTTTAGTCTTGATTATAAATTTACTTTTAATTGACCCAAAAGTGACCTATAATTTGTTTCCCCATATCAAATGCATGTTGCATATGTTAGTAGTAATTTTAAAGATATTTGAAGTGACTTTGAGTTCTATTGTTTAATGTTATAATTAATTTCCCTTTTAATTTTCGTTTGACTTTCTTTTTATGTAAAAATTTTTTTTTTATTTGCGTGACTTTCAGAAGAAGTTTCATTTTTAGTATATCTTGCATAGAACATCTGTGAGATGTGAGTGTTGATAGTAAAACCATGTTTTTCATGGAAATTTTAAGATATTTATTTATTTATTTTACTTCCCCCTCTCATCCTTTCTCTCAGAGTCGTCTCCTTCATCTTCGGTCGGATAGACACTTCATGCACACCGTCTCATACATACCTAAACATAGACTGTGTTACTATTGGCGCTTAAACCTTGCCATGAAAGAAATAGAGACAGACAGCATTATGAAGTGTTTGTTCCATACATGACATAGTCATGTTCATAGTTTTTCATCCCTAATTTTACCGATATTTTGCCATCTTTATATAATAAACGGTAAATAACAAGGAAATGCAATATATAAAAGTATGTTGTTGAATGTGTACCTTGTAGAAGTTTTATAAGGAAAAGTAAAAATTAAAATACAGAAGCGAAATCATCCACCTATAACACTAAAATAATTTTTTTTAATTAAAAACCTCAGAATTTAATGCACAAAGGGCCAGTGTACTACTGATTGGTCAGATAATTGCAACCAAAGTAGCCAGTAAATACGATACATTCATATTCAAATCAAATACAATTTCTCATAACTAGTTTTTCATAATTTTTATTTCCTATATGCAGAAACACCTCCTTGACCCATAACCTATCCACTTAATGTTCACCAACCCGAACGTATTAGGTATATACCACTGATGCTCCTGTAGTATTTTCTCAAGTTTAGTGTATACACGGAGCCCTCGGCTTTACTGACCTTAATTTAGATAACAGATATCGGCTTAACCCTTTTTCTCAGTCCGGTTTATGCGTGCTTGTTACCGAATAAGTTTCAGTAATGCGTTGTAGGTTCGGATTTGTTTTTAATTGCCTAGTTATTCGTGGTAGTATTTGTGATGGCTGCAGTAATGTAATTACAAACTTCCGTCAGATGTACGGACAAAGTTCACGATACAACGGAATTAGATCGGAAATAGGAACTTTCACCTCATATAAACTACCATCAAATTTGTTATATGCGTAAAGTTCGGATCACTTTCGGATAATTATACTCTCGCATCCTTTCCATAATTTGTTCGTCCAAAGCGAGGGTTTACTGTACATCATTTTACACCTTAATTATAGTATGTCACCCATAAGAATGCAGGTACACGCCAAACAATACCCATTAATCCTTCTTTTTCATAAACATACTAATTTAACCAAAATATCACAGAAATACAACATATAAACATATATATATATATATATATTTATATATATATATATATATATATATATGTTGTATTGTTTGTATTTCTGTATATTTTTGGTTAATGAGTAGTTTATAGAAAGAAGGATAATGGGTTTTATATATATATATATATATATATATATATATATATATATATATTATATTCTATATATATATATATAATATATATATATATACATATAATATATATATAATATAATGGTAAATCTTAATAAACAGGGCTTTCCACCCCCCTACTTCTTCTTCCTATAGCCACAGCTTGGGGACTGGTGGATTATCGGGGTTTTTGGGTGGGGGAGCGCACACATAAGGGAAAAATGGCCCTCACAAAAATCATAAATAGTGGAAAATTTTCCCTACGTTTTCATAGACTTTAATCGGGGCCATATTTCCCTTAATGTGTGCTCCCCCACCCAAAACTCCGGTTTCCCACTTGTCCCCAGCTTGTTGCACGCTATAAGAAGAGATAGGAGGTTTAGCCTTTATTCTAAAGTGACAAACTCTACAGACCTAACCTAGCACCCCCCCTTCGAGCCCATCGGCTGTGCATCTAACCTAACTACCTGACCCAGACCTGACCTAACCTAACCCTCTCTGGACTTAGTTTTGCTCAAGAACCGAATGTAATATCGGCCATGGTAGGCAAAGTACGGATCTTCACTACATTAAAATCTAACAGATGGGTTCAGGGACAGTAAGTAGAACAATAGAGCCAACATTTGGGTCGCTTACCGTGGAGCCCTTTGTTCTTAAGATTTTCCGCCTCAACGCAATGCTAGTTATTTCCAACAATACCTATCAGCACCTCTACCTTCACATTAATATTGTTCATGTCCGTCAACAGTAATGTAATGCATATTACCCTAGAACGCTAAACATGGGTCTAGGACCCTGTCGCTAATGTCATGTCATTAGTATCCCTGAATTCTGATGGCCCATTAGCCCATACTCGCTGATAGCTTCCTGTTTCCCAACCTTGAACAGGCGGTAGGTCACGTCGCTCCGCTCCCTCCCTGATTTTTTCCATAGACGTCATTAGAGTACGACGTACCCTTTTTTACAAATGCAGTGGTAAAACCAATAGGGTTCTACGTACCCTTGTTTTACGGATACTGCAATAGTGTGCTATATGTCATTATTTTCCCCTTTCAAGGAGGGATAAACTTACAGCAAATTTACAGTGTTTACCTATAGTGTTCATCATGGCGTCCTCAGATGTGAAAATGTGTCTCAGGAAGAGATAGAAGGTATTTTGTTCACGCTCTGGTGAAAGTAGGACAAGACGTGACGAACTTGATTGAGGAAATATACGATAGGACCCGATGCTGACTTTGTCTTACGACCAAAAGAATGTTAGAAAAGTGATTAATAGTGACCATGAGGCAGGCGGGGAAAAAAGGGCCGTCGGGGGGGGAAAGGTTTCGCGGTCGGCCAAGCGGGCCGCCGTCCCCCAAGCCCTCGCCTGCCCCTCTCCGATCTGCCTTTTCCCTATTGCTGCACCTTCTACTTCTGCCCCCCTGCTGTGACCACCCCTGCGCGGGGGCCTGCGGACCACCCTCTGCTGGCCTTTGCGACCCACGGCTACAAAAACTCAAGACGACCCAACGCCCCTCCTGCTGCTACTCCTGCTCCCCCCGGGGGACGACAAACGATGACTCTGTGCTGGTAGAGATGGGAAGATCTGCTTGAAAAAATTTAACCATGCCACAATGACGACAGGCGGGGTTTTATGTGTGGAAAAAAAGGGCTCAGGTGGTAAGTGACAAGGACAGCAGAAAGAAATATTTTGGACCATTTACTCCGGCCCCACACAAAAAGCTGGCAGGCAAAACCTTACAAGAGTGCTTCTTTCTCTTTATAAGTGCGAACTTGTAGCCGGGGTTTTAATGACAAACAAAAAATAGAGGGAATTGCAGCAAATTTTACTAAAAAAACTGCGATATTCGAGGACCACGCAACAGAGATCGAGCCTTGTTTGTTTTTTAAAATTTTTAGTGGTTACAGGCAGAAACCACCTATCCCCAAGGAATGTGGAGCCCTATTACGGGGGGCCCTTTCTACGGGGCTGCCATTTTGGAGTGCCGATTTCCCTTTTCGCAACCGCCTGCGCTTTGACAACAGGTACGGGGCAGTGGGGGCGCGACACTGAAAAATTTTAGCTCCCTTTAGGAGTGTGGGGGGACATGTTTATTGGCTCCTGGGGAAACATTTTTTTCCCATGAAACTTACGTGGATGAACAGTCTTGCCTAAGAGGAAAATTTCCCGGATGTTCATTCCCAAAAAAGCCGCTAAGTATGGGTCAAAAACTTGTTTTGGCCCAAATGACGTGACCACCAACTCCCTTCTCACAGGCATTCCTTATTTGGGGGTAAGCGGGGAAACCCCATGCCGATTTGGGGGAAAAACTTGGCCACACATTTCTGTGCCCGGACACGGCCCTACACCAACCAACCGTAAGTTACTGTTGAAAAATGGTTCCCTCAGTCCCCCTCACCCCAGATCTGCTCCATAACTGTGGGATGCGCTGGTGGGGAAATGGGAGGGGGAAAAAGAAAGAGATTCCAATCAGGGTGAAGGAAAAAAGCAAAAAGGCCGGGACTAGTGCATTCCTCTTCACCAATGCATAAATTGGTCTCCTACTTCCAACCGCTACTGCCAAAAACCGTTCCCAATGTCCTCCTGCACACCACCCTCCATAAGGGACTGGGAAGCCAAGTGATCGATTTTTTACAAAAACAAAAAGGGGGGTGTGGACACCTTTGACCAATGTGTGCCAGTACAGCTGCAGCAGGAAAACAAAAAGGGGGCCCCTGTGCCCCTTCTACGGGACCCGAATGCAGCTCAATAAACTCGGGATCATCCCAAAACACAACAGATCCGTGTTGGGGAAAACCCCCCCTGACCCGGAAAAAATATATGGAGCAGTTGGCCTTGGACCTTAAAAGCCCCTCAGCGGGAGAGCCCCCTCAGGCCCCGATCGCACCGGCAGGTGAGGGGTGAATAGCCCAAGTGTGCGGGATCAACCCCACGGAATGGGTGGCCCCAGAAAAATCCAGCGGTTTTCAAGAGAAAGGGACGGGGCGTGCTTTTCCAAACGCTTGATAAGAAAACACGGCAGGTGTGTCACCTGTAACAATCTGTTTTGCCCCAACCCTACTCCTTCTGTGACGACGTGTGTGATGCCGAGGTAAATTTGAATGTTCCCTTTTATACCCAAACACCTTATTTTGTTGGAAAAATCATAAATATACTTTACAACCCAAAACAAAAGGGTAAAAAAACATTTTATTAAAAAAAATGACTTTTTTTTGTCACTAAAAAAAAGGGGTTTTTTTTACCCCTCTTCCCGCAGTTTTTGCTTTTACCGAGGCTGGGACAACCGAAAACGTGGCCACTTATCTGGGGGGTTTAGGGTAGTTTAGTTATAATGGCGGTGCGGTTTTTTTTTGGGGAAATTTTTTTTCTACATTTAAAAAAAAAAAAATGGGTTTTCACACTTTTTTTTTTAAAAAAAAACTGTTCCACATAAAGTTAAGTATTTTTGTAATTATAAATGTTAAATTTAAATTTTAAATACATCTTTGATGTCTAATTGTTTGTTTTTAATAAAAATTTTATTTAAAAGTATTTTTTTTTTTATTTTCCCAAATTTGGGTACGTCGTACCCCTGTTTAGTGTCATGTTACAAAACGAATTTGCGTTTTAGGGGGAAGAATTTGCAAGTTTTGTGGTGGAATTTGGATGATGGTGAAGGGTTTTTTGGTACCCTCGTCCCCCCTCGGCGAGAGTTCCAACATTTTACGTTCGCAACAAGGTGAGAATCTCTAAGAACCAAATTGGGGCATAATGAAACAGCGAAAAAGTTTTTCCGTCTGCTTTTGATTGCAAATTAGTAAAAAAAAAAAACAACGTCTTTTTTTAATGTTAAAAGACTCGAGAAAGTTATTTTACCGACGCCTCCCTATACCCTGTCTTCCATTTTTGCTTATTAGGGGTCCGAAGTTAAGCCCTGCTACTAAATGTACAAATCAGGCTAATTTGTGCCCAAATTTTCAGCGAAATTCAGCAAAAACTACAACGTCGCTCTAGGGACTATCGTCACCTGATAAACATGATCATTCTTTCACCGTTTTAAAGTTGCCTGCGTGTCATTAAACCTTTGTATATTCTTGTTCGGGGTCTTAAGGTATGTCCATGCTCGTGTCTTATGTGTTTACTTTTGTCCTTTTATCGTAATTACTTTTTCTGACGATACTCACTGTCTGAAAATTCTGCCCCCCCCCAAATATTGTTGTTATCTTGACGTCACGGCAAAAACGGGAAGAAGCCGTGGAAAGCGACCCCTGGCTCTCGCTTCTTCGCTTCTTCCGGCTTGACCAGCTGGGCCAATCCGTAAAAAGCCGGCTTTTAAAGGCCCCCCCATAAAGAAAAAGCAAACTGCAAGAAGCCCCTTCTTACGGCTTCTTCACCAAATTCGCCTTTATAGAGTAGTGCAAATCATTTGGGGGCCCATCTTAGCGCCAGGGCCCCTTTCCCTTTTATCTAGACCCGGGGAAAAAATCAAGGGATGACCCCGCAGTAATCATTTATACAGTTAAAAAGGGAAAACGTTTCTCGGAAAAGTTTGTTCTAAAGATTTTCACATAAAAAACAGTAAAAAAAAAAAAAAAACAAAGGTCATTATGGGGCTGAAAAAATATGCATGAACTTTAAAAATTTACTTAAACGCTTCACCATGTAAAAATTTGTAAACATAACAGGAAATATCAATAAAACTGAATTTTTTTTAGCTTTCCATTGATTATTTCGTTTTTTGATAAATGCATAGTACCATGCAAAATTAGCTTTCCCTAAATAAATCGCCCACCCGGCCCGCTCTCTCTCTCCGTGAAAGAGAAAAAGAAGGGAGAGAGAGAATGAGTTAGCAAAATTTTTTCTAGTTTTAATATATATAATTATATGTAAAAAAGTTTTTGGAAACTCATATTCTCCGCGTTCACGAAAAGAAAAAGGGAAAAGAGAAAGAGAGAGAAAAGAGAGAAGGGGCCCGGCGGTGGGGGATTTATTTAGTTGCCAAATTTTTTTATGGCTACTGCTTTATCATAAATAAATATACAAGGGGAAAGCTAAAAAAATTCAGTTTCTATTGATATCTTCCATGTAATATTTGCCCCACAAAGTTTTACATGACGACGCTTTAAGGAATTTTAAGTTCATGCATTTTCTTCAGCCCATAAGCCCTTTTTTTTAATTTTTTTTACTGTGTTTTATGTGATAATCTTATGAACAAACATTTAAAAAGAAAACAGTATTCCCTTTTAAACTGTTAACATATATATTTGCGGGGGTCATCCTTGAATTTTTCCCCGGGTCTAATGAAAGGAGAGGCCCGGGCGCTGATGGCGCCAGTAGCGTTTAAATAGGGGCCCATAAAGGCGGTACCCTATTTTATCAGAGACCCCCGTCTAAACCCAACCGTATTTCAGCTGAAATAAATGTTTTTTTGGGGGGGGGCGAACCCCCCCCCCTGAAGTTTGGTTACGTAAAATGCCCGGGAAGTTATTAAGTTAGGTTTTGCGGGGGTCTGGGGGGGTCGGCCCCCAAATTGTCGGAGGTATTGTCAAAAGGGGGTTTGGTTGAAACGCATATTTACCAGGTATTTAGGTACTTTTAATTATTGTATTTGAAAAAAAAAATGGAAAATTCTAAGGACCTTTACTTACTTGAGGTAAGGATTGATTTGAATCTTTAAACCCCCAAATTTGGGGAGTGTGTTGATTTTTTTATGGAACATATTTTTGATGATACGCCCAATTAAGTGGAAAATGTATACGCTCTAAACGACTGGGGCCATGTTGTGAGTCATAGCTTAGACAACAGGCAAACAGCTGTAAAGCCCCTACTATTTTATTCCCCTTTAAAACACCCAAATTGCATTACCCCTACACCGCAAAACCCTAATCTCCTTCAAGTATGTAGTAGGTATTCCTGTGTTTGTGAATATGTAAATTGTAGTTTACAAGGAAAAAGTGGATAGACGAGATAAGGGCCCGTGACCTGACAAGTACACTTTTTGGGATCGGCATCCTTTAGGGACTAAATAAAACCGCAATGACATTAAAGCTAGACGATAGACGAAATCATAGAGGAACAGGGGAAATGTATGGCTTTCTTCCCCCATAACAAACATACCCCCTTCGTCACTCTCTCACCACTACAACCTTTACTAACCCATAAATTTCTACCTGTTCCTTATGAGTTCGTCTATCGTCTACTTACATTCATTGCAGGTTCTTTTAAGCCCCCTATAAGGAATGCGACCCAAAGTCATCATTTGTCTGGGCACGGGCCACTTTGCTCTGTCTATCCACTTTTTTTCCTTATAAACTCAACTTACTATTTAAAAACACAGTGAATACCTACTACATCACTTAAGGGGGTTACTGGTCATTTGCGGTAGTAGGGTTAAAGCAAGTTAGTTAGGTTAGTAAAAAAAAAAACTATAATTGCGGTTTGCTGGCCCCAAAAAAAGCCGATCACTGATCAGGCAGATCTGAGTCTGCAGTTACTACGTCACAACCAACACACGCGTTCTCCGTGTTGTGATATTTTGGCCCAAAAAAGGCCCTTATTTCTTTTTTGGGCTTTTTCACAAAAAAAATATATACAGTGATATGTACCTAATTGCACCCAAACTTTAAATACTCCGTGTTTTAGGGTGTGAGTAAATGGGTCCATTGGGTGACGGGTACAAACTGGGGCCCCATTTACAAAGGGGGCCACGTGTTTTCAAGGGGTGACAAGGATAGAAACCAAAAAAACTTTTTCGCAAAACTTTTTAAACGCACCAAAAAAAATGGGTTAAAAAACTATATATAACATATATATTTTTTTTTTTTTGCGGAAAATTTAGTAGGAGTAGGTTTTTCAACTATTTTAGCACGGAATTTACAAAATGGGGCAATAAAAAGGGTAAACTTCTAGTATTTGCCCTACTCTCCCCCCCCCTTAACCCCTAATGTCGGGTCCCTTAGGGCGGGAAAAAGGCTTTTTTGCTTTACCTTGGGAAGGAAATATTTTTTGGGTCTTATCCTAAACATTTTTGCCGCTGTCCGAAATCTAGTTTGGGTCACTCGTTAGCGGGGAAGTTTTTGCGCAATTTGCAATTTTTGGGAATTTGGCAAAAAAATTTGGCAAATTTCAAATGCAGAAAGAGCCAGCCGGGAGGGCCTCGTTTTTGGGCTCAAATTTAAAATTATTAAGGTCATAAAATGTTATTGAGTACTCCGTGGTTGTATCTGTTTCGATTACTGTATAGTATTATGGCATTAGAAGATAAGTGGCATATAAAAATTGGGAATACGTGTGATTAAAATATAAATAATTTTTTGGCCTTACAAGGCGCTGAGTTCTTAATAATTAAAAACTAAGTTTTTAATTATCAAAAAAAGTAAATACAAACAATTGTTCTTTATGCATCACTTATTAACGAATCTTTGGTGGGCAGTGGGTGGGTACAATTATTGCGTAGAACAAGGGTATTTCAACTGAAAATTAGCTTTAGATAAGACCCTAAAAAATAACTTCCTCACCTAAGGGTGAGGTCGAAGCTTTTTTCCGCCGAAGTGACCTGACCCGAGCTATTTAATCCACAGAACACAAATTTCAAACACAAACCGAGTCTCCTCCGCGTATTTTTGGAAATACAATTAGAACACAAAAAAAAGTCCTTACCTCTGCGATACAGCGACGAGTCGTTCACAGTTGAAAAAAGATCGATATCTAGTGAGTTACTACCATCGACGTCCTCATGCCGCATCTTCTCGTCGTTGGATTGCAATCTCGGGGAGCAATCGCAAAGCTCCGAACAAGGAGCTGCAGGCGTTGACCAGCGGCATGCGATTGGGTCGGGCGTTCGTTCCTTGCATCCGCACAATGCATCCTCCTCCTGATACTTTGCGGGCGGAGGCTAGGGTGGAAGGATAAGGCGCCAGGTTTGGGATCGCGCTGAGCCTATCCTCTGGTCTGGTCGAGGGTCAACCAACTTCCTTCTTCATACAGCCCCCTCCCAGACTACCGGCCTGGTCTCGCTGGGCTCGCATAATGTGGCTCTGGGTGGGTGGCGTTGACTGTCGGAGGGCCAGTGACTAGCTCCATACCGTTAAACATGCTTAAACAAATGAAGCTTGCCGGCCACTCTCCTCCCCGGCGCCTATGGCGGCAGAGAGCAGTATATCCGTAAATTCTGGCCTCACCCATGAATTCGGCGTACAGCACGTCCAGGCTCGTCTTGTGCGATTCAGGCGAGGACCAAGGGCTTCCGGAGTGTACTACCTATGGAAAGGGATGAAGGGCGTCGAGGCGTTGCCTGTGTCGGCCGCCTGGAACACAGGCCAAGATTGGCAAGACTTGCTTTCCTGAGAGGGCGCAGGTGTGGGCCGACATGGGCTGCGCAGTCAAAAAACTAAAGAGCATATGGACGTGATCAAACATCCGCACATAGAAGCCCAAAGTTCATAGTGACGTCGTGTAATGAGCTGGCCCCTGAACGTTGAAGAGTCGTCTTGCCAGCTGGCAGGCACGTGTTTGGGATGTCTCGTGGGGAAGTGTCGAGGAGGCGACTGAGGACTTCCGTTGTCGCGGAGAAACACGGTTGCCTCCTGACATCTCTTTTTCGAGCATGGAGAGGTGTATGATTAATGCATCTTAGTGTCCGCTTCCTCCTCTTGTTCTGAATTCGAGAACTTTGGCTCCTCTGTCCGGTCCGCAGTGTTTTCCGACGCGATGGCTTTTGTCGCGCGACAACGCGCGATATTTTGAGGCGACGGCCGCCTCAATCTCCCATTGTAATGGTGGCTGGGACCGCGCAGGTAGGATTTGGTGGATGGTCAATGGAAGAGGCGTCATAGGCTAAGTCTTGTTGTTTTGGTGGACAATATGTTTTAGCCATTCCGACGTGGGGGGGGTGTCAGTGGGGGGATCCATCCAAGCCTATTGAAGTAACTGAAGCGGTCGCCAATTCGCTAACAAAAACATCGGATTGTCGAATCAGTTCCCTCCACCTCAGGTGGCGTCTACTGTCTGTTTCCCTACTCTAAATCTTTCCTTTTCTTTGAGGTTCCGCACGCTGATTGTCGTACTCGTTTGTCAAAGCACTAGGTTGCCAACTCCCCTAGTCTGAGCCAACTGCAAACCAGCCCAGTTGGGTGCAACGATCGTCTGGGAAGGGAAGGGAATCAATCCTATGTCCTATAAACTTTGCTAGAAGTCCGAAAACTTATTGTGTGAGTGTCCTGAAGGATAGCCATCCCGCTCGAGGACACAGCACGCGAGAGGATGAAGGGGTTTGCGAGGCCGTGGAGAGCCGCCGCTCCCCGCGTTCAAGCATTCAGCAGATAACAACCTGAGAAAGGGCACGTTTGTAATAGTATCGTGTGTGGACCCAAGTCGCGTGTTTGTGGCCCTTACAAAAAGTGTCGTCAAAGAGGGCAAAAAATAAGAGGGGAGCGAGGGAGGGCTCATGTAGTGTTGTGAGTGATTTGTCGAAGGTCCAGATACCTCGCTGTCGAGTTGGAGGGCGAGCAGCACGGGCGTCCAAGTGAGGAGAAAAAGTCATAGAGTATCCCTGTGAACAATTCCAATCCTGCTCCCCCGTATTATACATACTTTGGTCTTTCTTGCCACAGTTCTCAAGAGGGGAGAGAATGTGAGCGTTTTGATGGTATTAGTGTTACGGACTGACGATGCAGGACCCGCATCCCATAAGGAGACCTTTGCTGCGGCAGAGGAAGTCCTGATATCCTATCCCTCCTTCGGTGACACTTCGTCAAGAGAGCTCTTTGCCAGGCTGCAACTGCGAATTTGACTTGCTCATGCGTGCTCGCACCAATCTTAGTCTGAAGTAGGGAAGCAGAAAACCTTTGATCTGGCGGGGAAAGCGCGGTGGGTGAGTTGGGGGTGGCTTTCTCGAGCGAGTGAGAAGTGGTTAATAGGCTGGCGAAGAAGAACAACAGCGATACCTCCCTCTTGGTCATTCGTGTGTCTTCTTCGTGACCTTTTGACTGAACAAAATAGTCATCAAGGCCTAGCTGGGGCGTGACGTCCTAGGCGTCTAGGGTGGTGCTTTGATGCCGTGAGAACAGAACTTCCTGGAATGATTTGGCCTTATCTGGGAAGAGAATATGGCGCAAAGAAGTTCTGTCTTGAGTAAGGATCAAGGACGAACTTGGTCCTCGGGTCGAGGGATTTTTCGTGATCCCGTCCAAGCCCGACCGCTCAACACTCATTTCAGAAGTCACCGGGTTCACACACTGGTGACATTCCAATGGCATGGTCGCTAAAGCCAAGGGAAACTGAAAGGTTAACCACGACTTACGGACGACCCATTGTTTCTCCAATACGTCTCACGCTCTTGGGTCTTGAGGCGGAGGTCCTGCATCATAGGCGACAAATCTGGTAAAACCCGTGTACTATAAAAACACACCGGGCGTCCACGGTAGCTACCTACGATTTCTTATGGCTGGCGAAAGAAGTACCGGTCCCGCAACAAGCTCTCCTCAAACAGTTCTTCCCAGTGTGTGCGAATAGGAGACTGCAATAGCGCCGCCCCACTCTCCTCCTGTCCTGCTGAAACAGGACCCTGCGGTGTAGTTCAAAAGCAACAGGAGGAACCCATCTTGTCTCAGCGTACACGTCATGGGCACTTGCTCAAAGGGACTGGTCGTCCTGATCAATCCCTCTGACCGTCTTCTGTTAGGCGGGAGGTAACCACGATCCCTCAGAGAGGGGAGGATTCTCCTTTGTTCAAGCAAAAACGTTGTGTGCAAAGATCTCGAGAGGAAACATGTGCGATATAATCAATGAATATTATTTTTATTCGGCTGGTTTTATAGCTAATTTCTACAAATTATAGCCAATGTGAAATTTTAAACATTTAGTTTGCGCAGTTCCATTACTAACCGTATGTCATAAAATACGACCATGAGGGGATCAGTCGAGAAAAAGTTACCATTTTCTATTAAAATCGAAGCACGTAGTGCCTTTATTGAGAACAGCAGATACAGCAAGAAGACATTTTCATGACTTTTGATGTTAACTTAAGGCCAAAATTCAAATGCCCTTTTATATTTTTTTTCCATTTTTTTCCACTTATCCTCTAATTTCCATTATCGTTCGAGTATGCGAAACAATACAGACCACGGAAAAGTAGTAAATAACTATTTTTATGCACTCTTAATAAGGCTTCATTTGAGTCCAAAACGAAGGTCTCTACGACGTCTGGTTCGCAATTCTAGCAATTGTGGTAATTGCCAATGTTTTTGACCCAATTGCCAAATTGCAAATTGGCGCGAAACATACCGCTAACGGTGACCCCAACTACGATTTTCGGATTCAGGCGGCCAACAAATGCTTAGAATAAGACCCTCAAAAATACTTCCTTTCACCTAATGTGAAGCGAATCGCCCTAAGTGACCCTACTAATTAATAATACATCAAAAATGGTCTTCACATTTGAATAGTATGAATTTTCCTTCAGTCGAGAAATCACGCCTGTGCAGACATCCACCACTGTTTCCTCTTTTTATTTGTCTTTGGGCATAGTTATGAACATGCATTCTCTTGAATTTTAATGTGGTATATTTTGCACATTGGCACAAAACAAGCATCAATATGTTATTTTTGTCTGGGACATGTTGATGGATAGCGGTACTGCGGTCTGCATGCCAACAAAGCCGATCAGCTGATCAGGCGAGATCTGAGTCGCGCTACTACGAGGGTACAACCAATCACAGCGCGTCCCGATGTTGTGAATTTATGGCCCAAAACAAGGGACCATACTCTCTAATTTATGGTGCATTTTACTACAGCAACAGAATATGAAGTACTTGTGTCTCTGTCGCCTATATCTGGGCTCCAAAGCTTCATAAATCTACCGTGGTCTTTAGTTTGTGTGAGTAACGTGTGTGTTTCCAGATATCAATCCTTCAGATTTAATGTTCAGTTTTGTGTTAAACAATTATACGAAGCGTTTGAGGTTAGTTTGTCTAGAGTGGTACTTTAAGCTCTAGTCGACCTCACCTAGACTATGAGTACAGTTTTGGTCTCCGTATTACAGAGATGGATATAGCTATGTTAGCATCATGCAGGAGAATAATAAGGCTCAGACCAAAATGATAAACAGTTGGATGTGTCCTTACTTGTGAGGGGAGAAAAATTGGAAAATGAAAGCTATGAAAACAAGCATAAAAAAACTAACTTTGGAACTAGGGCTATATTTTCACTTGTTTACACACACACACACACAGCCCGCTCACCCTCATTCCCACAGTCCACCAAGAAAAGCCCGAAGCCCACGCCCCCCACCCACCTGGCCATGGCCCACGCGCACGGGCCAGAGACGCCCCAGCGGCCACTATCCTCTACACCAGCATCCACACCCCCAACAATGGCGCGGACTGCGTACTCCAATTATACCACCCACCTCGACCCACATGGTGCACGGAAACCATACACAGTACCCCAGCGGCCAACGCCACATACCCACTTTCGCATCCCCACCTCCCCCCCTACCCCACGCCGCCCACCAACCACCACGGGCACTGCCAGAACCCCACGGGGCTCTACAGGAAGAATGACCCACACAAACACACACAACCACCACTCAGCGAACACAACGACCACACACAACACCTTACAGTGAAGCAGGAACACACACAGTGGACACAACACACACACGACACACACGACCACACACCTATAGTGCAGGCAAATTTATATTCTCATATCATGTCTCCTTGTATAGAGGACAAGAGGGGCAACATGAGGCGGGACATATGAGTAGTTTTTTTTTTTTTTATTGTGTTTTTTTTTTTTTTTAGCCTTGGGTGGGGGGACAGAATCCTTATGTGATGAGAGCAAAAAAAAGTGAAACAAAGTGTCCTTTTAAGGAGAACAAAGGTGGCCAACTAAGGCGAGAACTTTTTGTTACTGTATTTTTTATATTTTATGGACCTGGGGCCGGTATCCAACAGACTAACATCGAATAATATTGGGACAGTGTTGCTACTCGTAGCCCAGCGCGCCAAACCGCACGCATGAACCATTGGAGGCCGAGACGAAAGTGTTTGGCGATTTCTAGCCTTGTTAGAACGATCACACACCTATTGAACCCTTCCTAAGGGTTTATTCATATAGTATGATATACGCAGGTTAATCGATTGTGCGTATTTTTGTTATATAAAGGATGTAAGTGCCATAAAAAGAACTGTGTAAAAAGTACACTGAGATTCCAGTTTAGTAGGAAAAGTGAAGAATATGCGTGACACTCAATATATACAGCTGAAAGAATAGACTCTTAGCATGTGCCACTGTATGAATTTGTATGTAGCGCACAGGAAACTTTTTAAGTATAGAGCCATATCAAATATGGAGAGGGATTATTCAATTGTCTTTCGCAATTGAGATAAGTTTAGGTTTTCTGATAAATTGCACGATGGTACCAAACCGATAGGCTTAACATAAGCGTTGCTAAAAAAATGACATCATCATCGGATCGCAAGTAAGACAGAGTGTTACCAATGAATAACAAGTAGAGTGACTATGGCTGTATCAGATGTATAAATGATCGACACTGTTAATAGCGTTCAATATAAAGTGTTTGTATCTATAAGGAGAAAAGACTATATAGAATACAAATAAAAAATGTATAAAATCACTAACAAAGAGCATCACCATTAACATGAAGAATCGGCTAGGAAGAATATGCATATATATTCACTTACTCATCGGCCACATATGTTAATACGATTGTGCGGGAAAGATTTTTTCCTACACATATCAATAAACGGATTTTATTAGCTTTTGCACAGTTCCTGATATTTTGTTGTGTTCTGATAACATTAAATCATTGAAACCTGCATAAAATTAGGCGTGTTAACATAAGTAAATAAGAAGAACATCATCAATCCGGTAATTATCCCACATAGAGTGAATAGGTTATTTTTTTAGTTACGCTAATTTAATGCCTTGTTGCTGATTCAATTTAGTCAGAACAAGCGAATATTGCACAATGAAAGCTAATGAATCCGCTTCTATTGAGATATGTTTACATCATGAAACATATTTTCAACTCAAGCAAAATATTCAGAATATAGGCGATGAGTTTTCAAGTGCATGATTTAAGAAATTACGAATGCTATTATCTATGCTAACTCATCAGATCATGAATGGCATTTATTGTAGTGTAATTTTACAGTTTTTTTATTTGATAATATTAAGAACCAACTTTAGACGAGATAACGGGTATAATACCATATATGACTAGGATCAACCATGAGGAAGGTAAGCAGGGGTGATGTTCGAAATGCAGGAATCGTGCAAAGCTAGACCTCCACTGGAACTCACGCCCAAAATGATACAAGTCCAGTATAGAGTAGTCTTTGGCCAGTCCTTTGGTCATGTAAAAAAAAAAGAGAAAAAAAAAAAGGCCCCCGTGTCGCAGGCTTGATGTTCCGTGTGACCGGGTGTCACCTCGCTGCACGTGAGCCGTGTGCTACAGCCCGAGTACCCTGGCCTCCACCAACACATCGTCACCCCTCGGGCTCTGAGGCATCGGCTCCTCATGTCGGCGGCCCTAAACACACCCTACACTCTCAACGACGGAGTATTCCCTTCACGCAGGCACTAAAGACAGAAGCTCAGAGGAACGCATCCCGACACGAAGACACAAACAAACGCTCTCATCTGGCTGCCCTGAACTTACATTCTGCCCTCGCTGCGATGGTCTTCCACCCGCTACAATGGCACACGAGTCGCCCGTAACGCCCGAATTTTGACGGCGACAGGGATCATGGCAAAGGCTCCTCCCCCTCCTCCGGCAAGGCAAAGACCGCCTCGCGTGCTAGTCTGCGCAATGTTCCTCAAAACCCCCAAAAAGGAAAACCTCGGACATCTGCCGTCTGCTCAGGTCAGTACATTTATTTAGTACATATTTTAGTACATTTGGTTAGATCATTATTTTAACATTTTTTAGTATATTATTTTAGAACATTATCTGTGTAACATTATGTTCGTAACATTTTTAGTAGCATTTTTTAGTAGCCTACATTATTTTTTAGTACATTATTTAAGCAAGCCTTTTTTAGTACCTTATATTCTAAACATTTTGCCATACAGTACACAATGATTTTACGCACTTTGTGTAGTACAACATTTTTAGCACGTCTTGTTTCAGTACATTAATTTATAAGCACATTTTTTAGTACATTATTTCAGTACATTTTTTAGTATCCACCCCTACATTATTTTAGTAAATGATTTAAGATCCCATTTTGTAGTAATTATTTTTTAGTTATTTACGTATTTATTTAGAATGTGCTCACCACAGACCGATGGGACATCTTGCCTGTGTTCAGCTGCCCGCTTAGCGCACGTCTCCTCACCCGGAACAAAAAACAAAAGTGTGTTTTAACCTGGGCCATCTTCCTCAACTACGTGGACTATGATGCCCTTTCGTGATGAGCGACCAAGGCTACTCCGTGGAGGAGGTCACGTATTGCTGACGCTATCCGCGCCTGCCAACCAGCCACCAACCAGCAAGGGTCGTGTTGGCCGTGGTGACATCTGGCTGAAGCAGAAGAGCCCCATTTCTCTACATTGTGGCATCGCTGTCTCTCCACCGCCTAATCTGATTGGATACGTAGTGCACTATGCGAGGTAATGCATAGTATCAAGACGTTCCTTAACTATTAATTAACATACAGTTGAAGTGTGATACGTATTTAAGATGCCGACTAGCATGTCTTACGTATTATATTATACTGCTATTGTCCAAGTATGAATATGAAGGGAAGTTTCTTAGTTTTTTAGATGGGAAATGACACATTACTCTAAGAGGAATTTACTTACAGGACTACCGACTTGTAGGTCTGACGGAAGACAGCTGATACGGAACACTCGTTGTAGTGTAGCTTCCTTATTTGCTTATATGTCGTTCGTTCTGATGACTCTGTATGTAACTACACTCCTTATAGTGCTCTCCAATAAAACAAGAGGCAATCAAAAAGCTATCGATCAGTGACTGCTTCACTTACACATACACTGACTTTTCTTTGTATCCTTTCTCTCCAATACTCATACATTAAAGTTAACCAGTCATTATCTATATATATATCTACATCATATTAACTCACAATATTTGTATTACTGTTATACAATTTGTCTATAACAGTGATTCTTCCACTTGTTGATCTTTTCACTCCCTTGGCTCGCAGAGTACTGAAGTTAAGTCTCGCTTGCTGCCATAACCCCGTAGATGACAGGTTGGCGGCAAATAGGCGAGCAGGTAGGGGTTGTCCTTGTCCATATACCTTTTATTTCACCTCTCGTGGTATACAGCCGACGCTGGGTTTTATTTGTGTTTTTGTATTTTTTGTTTTTTTTTTGACATTGGACAACCTATAGCGCCAATAGGTTTTGTTTCCTACGTGGTCTGGGACGTGATTGGTTAGGCTTCTAACTTAAGCGGTCCGTTTATTGATCGCAGTTGGCTAGATTTTTATAGTGACACCTGTGATGTTATAGGTGAGGGGGGTTCCTGTTCTATGATAGGTCCTATACTCACATAGTTATGAAGGCTCTGGTATTGTGTGTGTGTGTGTGGTATCAAGTGGCAGTCTCTATACGTTGAAGTATCTTGCAGTAATCAATAAGTATGTAATAACAGACTGTGTGATAACACTACTAGAGAAGAAGGTTACTAACATAGTCAACGTGTGATATACCCTACCGCCATCACCACAGCACTATTTAGCATTGAGGTCAACCTGCAGTGGCGGGACTACTGTGTCTAGGCTGTGGGGGGCTTTGGTCGTTCGGCTCACCATTTGCTCCTGAACCACTTGATTAAATAGAGAAAATAAAACTCATCCGATGAATAATGTGAGCACAGACTTTGCTGCTTCCCGTGCTCGGCGTGTTGTATATGCATTCTCAAGCAACCCTGTTTCACCCATCCCTCTGCGCCCTCTCATATTCGCAGGTTAGTGTGCTGTTTGGTCAGGGTCAGAGTCAGTGCTTAGGTTTAAGGTACTAGGTACAATAATGGCTCATACAGGATACATACTCATTACAGGTACAGGTAGCTGCCCATAAATTTGTGTATTTATAAACTTGTAGTTATTTATGTACTCGCAGAACGTGTTTATCGTCCCCAAACCTTCGAAAAAACCCATCAATTAATCAATTGGAAAAGGGCATACTCCGGGGGCGCAGTCGCCCTCATACCACCCTAGCGACGCCCCACTCCCGGGGGTTACCAACGCGCGAGTTCCCATGCAGGCTCCTTTTCACACATTACAATGCAGTCTTCTCTACAAGAACTCAACTTGTCCCCAGCCAACGAGCTGTCGGCGCCCCCCTTTTGCCTCCTCCAACGCTCGGATCTGTCTCTTACAGATACACCCGATGGGAAGCATCGTACCTCAGGGTAGCGTGCCACATGCCCATATGCTGCCGAAGTTGGCGCTGACGACTATGCAGGTAATACCTGAGATTCACTGTCTCACGTGTGCAATCGCTGATTTCTACACGTAATCACATCCAGTCTGATACCCCATGATTCTGCGAATCACACATATTACCAAAGGTATTGATATCGTCTCTTCCAGTCACTATTTAGTGTCGCATGTCTCACACCATAGAGTGAATGACAGGGTATCACACAGCGAACTTGAAGATCCGTATCTTTGTCCTTCTGCCAGTACCGACAACGCCAATACTCCCCGCTGAGGCGAGGTCCATAACACTGTGGGCTATGCCAATCCCCGTAAGACTTCTTGACGTGACCGCGCCGTTCATTATGACTGCGCTACCAAGGTATGTAAACTTTCCAACATCTCATGTC
Source organism: Chionoecetes opilio (assembly GCA_016584305.1). Taxonomy (NCBI): domain Eukaryota; kingdom Metazoa; phylum Arthropoda; class Malacostraca; order Decapoda; family Majidae; genus Chionoecetes; species Chionoecetes opilio. Next base: position 62,618 of record JACEEZ010022099.1, read on the forward strand.
CTCGCCACACGCATGAACAGACTGTACTCCTTCGCTTCATCTAAGTTACTCTCCAAACACCTGGACCTTGGTCTTGATCCAGGAGACCTCAAGTCCAAAGGCTTTGCCTCCTCGTGCAGCGCCTCGAGAGCCCTCGCCAAGGACCTCCAGCGACTCAGCAAGATTACTGCATCATCGGCAAAAACAAGATCAGTGATCTTTTGTTGCCGACGGATGCTCCACAATCACTTTGATCTACAACTTGTCCAATACCCAGTCCATACACGTTTAAAGTGATGGGGCAAGGACGCACCTTTGCCTCACTCCTGTATTCGAGGAAAGAAGCTGGATACCCTGCTCCACATTTCACAGCACTCTCATCCAAGAATACAGACCAGTTATCAAACCAATAGTCCCTTTTCAGGAATCCCCCGAAGTCGCAGAAGATCCCCGAGTGGGCTCACGATGCACTGAGTCAAACGCCTTCTTGAGATCAACATAGGCTGCAAGCATCCCCTGTCGAAACTCACGTCGGCGTTCCACCTGGACACGAAGCGCTAGGATACGGTCCGTTGTTGACTTACCAGGCGTGAAAACCCCGACTGCTGAGGTCTCTGATGCTTCACCAATGACTGCGAGTGTCACAATGATGGAAAAGCCTTCCTGGTAACTACTTAAACCGCGTTAATTTTCAGCCCGGGGGTCCCCTTTTCCTTTTCCAGTAGGAGCCCGGCCCCTTTTCCTCGGAGGGGTAGACCCACGGAGGTCCGACAAAATGAAAACCCGGAGATATGGCCCACCCCCAGTTTTGGGAGTGACCGTATTAAAACACCGCTCCTTTCCCCCCCTCCTTGGACACCCCGACTTTCAAAGGGGTCGGTTTGCCAAGGGAGTCGGACCATCCTGAACCCGGGTTGAAACCCGTTGGGGGTCCCACCAAAACAACCCCAAAAGTCCCCCCCAACGAGCCCTGCCCCCCGCCCAACGACCCCCCCTTCGTTCAATGATGGCCCCCCGGAAAAGGGGGGTTTAAAGGTTTCTTTGGTGGTAGGCTGGGAGGTTTACCCAAAATGACCCTCCACCCCAGGTCCGAAATCCTCTCCTTGTACCTGAAAAAAAACTGGAAAAAATTCCAATAGTTGGTTTTTTTTTCGGTGTTTTGGGTTTGATCTTCTCTTCTCTCTCCCTTCTCTCTTTCCTTTCGTTTTTTCTTTTTTCCTTCCTCCCTCTCTCTCTCCCTCTCCTCTCTCTCCTCTCGGGCTCCTCTCCTCTCTCTCTCCTCTCTCTCTCTCTCTCCCCTTTTCTCTTCTTCTCTCCTTCTCTTTCTCTCCTCTCTCCCTTCCTCTTCCCCTTCTCTTCTCCTCCTCCCCTTTCTTTTCTTCTCTCCTTTTTCTTTTTTTTCTTCTCCATCCTTTCCCTCTCTTCTCCTCTCTTCTCTCTCCCCCTCTTCCTCTCCTTCTCTCTTTTTTTTTTCCCCCTCTTCTTCTCTCCCTCTTCTCCCCTTCTTCTTCTTCTTTCCTCCTTTCCCCCTCTTTCTTTTTCTTTTCTCTCTCCCTTTCTTCTTTTCTCTTCCGGCCCTCTCTCTCTCTCCCTTCTCTTCTTCTTCTCTTCCCCTTCCTCTAAGAAAAAACATTTGTTAGGTCTAAAAATAGCACGGAGGATTTCCCCTGTTCCCCATATTCACGAAAAAGTGCTCGTATCTAAACCCTTTAAATTTTTACGTCGCCTATTTCCCCATCTCTCCTCTACCCCTCCCCCCTTAAAATGTTACGTCTCCTATTCCCCATCATCGTCCTCGTTCTCCCCCTTAATATTACGTCTCTTATCTATCAGGTGTGATTTTGACGCGTCGCAGAGCAGCCCAAAGGGTTGTTTCCTGGCGGGCCTTCGCTCCTGGCGACGTGCATCGGCTGTTCTGCCCCTCGCCGATGCCGTCTAAAACGCAATACAAAAAACCTACACTAGGACCAACTGAACCCACGAAAAAAAACCCCCAACACCAAAACAACAAAAAACAACAACAACAAAAACAACACAACAACAACAACAACCAAAACCCCTTTCCCTCAGTTAAAATTAAAAAATTTTCTCTTTTAACTCTGTACAGCAACACCCTTGGGGAACCCTTTTGGGGTGTTAGACACCCCCCAAACCACACACAACACCCCAAACCACCAAACGATTCGATCCCGGGGGGAGCGGGAAAGATGTGCGGCCCCTTAAAACCCCGACCCCCCTGCCCCCCAGCAATGAAATGGGGGTTTAAGCTCCGGGTGTTTTCCCCGGGGTTGTAAACCCGTCCCCGGGTTTATCTTCCCCCAACCAACATAAACAAAAAAAAAAAATGTAGATATGAAGGGATAGGTTGTCGGCCCGTTAAAAACATAGTAAACAACCGACTTTTGAAACATTACCGTTAAAAATTTAAAAAACACATTTCCCTTTTTTTTCTGCTGCCTCGAAAATTTCGTTTGGAATTGGGTTTGTTCGGGTAGGGGGTTCCCAAAAGCGGGCACCGCTGGGGGATCGACCCGGACCTTCCACTTCCCGGGGCGGACATGCTCCTTTTTACCCGGTCGCCTCCCGGGGTGACAACCCACACAGGTTTTTTCTTTTTTTAAATTTTTTTATCTATTTAGCGTTTAATGTAAAGGGTTTGTCTTTGATTTTAAACAAAAAAATTAGAACTGAATAGGCTACCCCCCCCCCCCAGCATTTAAGTGGCTAAAGGAAAAACCTTGAGATTAACATTTATTCAGCGGTGAGGAAAAAAGGGATGGGGGCCATGGGAAACGTCTGATCTGGAAAACAAAAGGGCGGTGTAGGGAAAGGTCCAGACGGGGTTTTTGCCATTGATTTGTAAACGGGTCGAAAGGGGCATATGGTGACAGTGGGGGGTTACAAGGCAACCCCCTTTTTTGGGGGGGGGTCTTGACAATCCTAAGGCTAGATCTGATTAATAAGCAAGAACCTGAAGGGAGCTCAAGTGAATACAAATCATTCTTCCATTGGCCCACTTACTTTCCTGCCCGCCGGACATAATAAAAATTTTTTCCCGTACCTAGTCTTTAAAACCAAAATCAAAAACCTCGGGCCCCCCTTAGGGACTACCCACCCCACCCCCAGGCTAAAATTAGGGCCCCAAACTAAAATACGGAAACAAGGAGGTTTTTAAAAAAAAACCCGGTAATTTAAAATTTTTCTTTCATAGAATAATTTTGACCATTTTTCCGGCTCAAATGTATTTTTAGCAAAAGACTAAGGGTTTTTTTTAGTTCCCTTTTAAAAACCCAAAATTTTGGTTAAATCTGAAGGCCTTTACTAACTGGATCCCAGGGGGTTTTTTCCCACTTTTCCCCACACAAAAATTGCGCCCCTTTCTTTCCCTGTCTTCTGCGGGCTCATTTTTTGTGAAACTCGAGAATTTTTTTCAGCTAATTTGAAAAGGGTAAGAAAAAAAACCCCAAAAAAAAAAAAGGGTGATAATGGTTTTGGGTAAAAAAAAATTTGGCCCACCCTTTTAAAAACCAAATTAAAAAGTTAAAATAAATCAATCTTTGGTAATCATTGGGGAAAAAGGGGGGCCCCGTCCCAAAAGGAAAAAATCGCAAGAAATTTTTTTGAATTTGGGAAAAATCCAGTGTAAAATTTTGTCTCTTTCTTAAACCCTAGAGAACCATTTGTGTTTTGCAAGCTTTTAAAGAAACAGAAAAACAAAAAAAAAGGAAAAAAATAAGACCCCCCCGGGGAGCTTTCCCAAAAACTGTACCCCAAGAATTTCTGAGTTTTCGGTAAAGTCTGAAATTTTCACCCCCAATTTTCAAAACCCTTTTTTGTCCCGGGGGGAAATTCCTCCCCAAAAAAAATTTTTTTTTCTTTTTTAAAATTTTTAAAAAAAGGAATATATAATCCCTCTTAGGTTTTTGTTTTCCTTTTGATAAGGTGGTTAAGTTTTTGGAAAATGATACTCTTATATAAATTAAACTTTTTTATTTTAAATTTTTATTTTCATTTACGGGACTTTACAAAAAAATTTCCTTGTTTTTAATTTTACAAAAAATTTCTCATCTTTTTAATAGACAAAAAAAAAGGGTAAAGGGGCCCTAACCTTTTTTTCCCAAAGGGATAAGTCCTTACCTTTGCCCTTTGGATTCTGTTTACCGGTTTTTCTCCTTAACTCGGAACCCCCGGGGCTTAAGTATTACATTGGTTTTGGGTCAATTACAATTACAATTACGACGACTTATCCAACTACGCAATTCAATTACAATGGCCCTTACCCATAACTACGTCCACATGCTTTGTTTACATCGTGCATTGTGGGGGATAAGGCTGGGTCGCCACGGGTGGACCTTACGAAGGGAAAAACTACGGCATTGGAAGAATGTTCGAGTTTTGATATTTACGCGAAATTGATATTCCAGGTGTATCTTACTGTGCTTCTGTTCTCGCTGACAACACTAGAGAAAACCTGATGTATGGCTGATGTGCAGAGGCTTCTAAACCAAGAAACAGAGTCATACATAGCCTCGGTCAAAGGTAAGCAACTGGGGAGGTAGCGTATGTGTCCCTAACCACTTGCTTACTTTCTTATAGGAGACTCTGCTGTGACTGTTTTCCTGGTTTAGAAGCCTCTGCACACCACCATCACCTCAGGTCTTCTTTATGTTGTCAGCGAGCACGGAATATAGTCCCTGGATATCATTTCGTCCCAACAACTCAAAAGTGTTTTTCATCGTCCGTAGTCCTTCTCTTTTGTAGGTTGTCATATTCATGGTTATGATATATAAATACCTTTTCATTGAGTTTCCTTTTGTTGTCTTTCCTCATAATAATAGTGTATAACGCATGGTTTAAGTGTTACTTGACAGCCAATGATACTCTTGAGTCTATACCAACTCCACCAACCTTTGCTTTATTTATATTATTACCCATCCATCAACCAAGTTGCATAACCACGGTGACCTTAACCCATCCCTTGCCTCATGTTACCTGAATACTGTCGTCTACGATATTTTTTATCCCCCTACCACAGATCGTGAAAACCTAGACCGACGGTAATGGGTTAGGATAGTGTTGCTTTGTTTATCTTTATTACTCTCTCCATAAACAAGTTTGCATACCACGGTGACATTTACCCATTTGCCTCATGGACATTACTGTCGTCTACCGATATTTTCATTCCTAAAACCCACATCGTGGAAAACTCGCGACTTCTAAAAACTCGCCGAAGCGTCTTCAGCCAAATGCCGCCGTCTTCAAGCCCATGCCGCCCGTCGGAGCGAGCTGGAAGGACCACAAACTCTACTTGCGCCCGCGTTTTGCCCAGCTTATGGTACTTTTCCCCCTACTAAATATATGTTTATCAGTATAACAATGTATACTTCATCTTCCGAAATGTTTGTTCTATAGATATCATCCAAATAAAAACTGTAAAACACACTAAAGAAATGTCATTATGAGACTCAAGAATATGCCATGAACTTAATATTCCTTAAACCTTCGCCATTTTATATTTTGCGAGAAAACTTTTTTATGGAGAATATCAATAGAAGCGAAAATTTAGATTAGCTTGTCCCTTGATATATTTCTTTTCTGATAGTAAATTAGAACTACACATAACTATGCTTTAACTAAATAAAAACCTCATCAATCGGGAAAAATTACCCGTATCCATGATGTTTTTATTTAGTTAACGCTAATTTGTGGCTGGTTCCTGTTTCATTTATCAGAAAACGAAATATATCACAATGGAAACCTAATGAAATTTCCGCTTCTATTGATGGTTTCCATGTAAAAGTTTTTTCGCAAATATTAAATGGGAGCTGGATTTGGTGAACATTAAGTTCTGCATATTTCCTTGAGAGTACCATATGGCCTTTCTTTAGTGTGTTATACGGTTTTTTATTTGATAATATTATAGAACAAACATTTCCGAAGACAACAGTATACCATTTATTTGCCATATACACATATATACATATATTTAGTAGGGGAAAATTACCATAAGCTGGCAAACACGGGCGGCAAGTAGAGTTTGTTGGTCTTCCAGCTCACTCCGACGGGCGGGCGGCATTTGGCTTGAAGACGGCGGCATTTGGCTTGAAGACGCTAGATCGTGACGTCAGTGCAAGACACCTATTGGCATTTATTCTTCATTGATAAGTATATATTGATGATGATGATAATGATCAATCAATCAATCATTGGGGGCATACGCGGGGGGGCGCGTCGCCTCGCCCACCCTACGACGCCACTCCCGGGGGTCACCACGCGCGAGTTCCCATGCAGGCTCCTTTCCCATACCAAGCAGCTCTCGACAAGAAACATCAACTTGCCCCAGCCACAAGCCTTGTGGGCGCCCCCTTGGCCTCCTCCACGCCGGATTGTCTCTTACAGATACAACCCGATGGGAAGGGTCGGTTTCAGGGTAGCGTGCCACATGCCCATATAGCCGAAGTTGGCGCTGACGGACTATGCAGGTAATAGGCCTCGATTCAGTCTCACGGTGCAATCGCTGATTTGACACGTAATCATCCCAGCGATACCCCATGATTCTGCGAAGACACTTATTACCAAAGGCATGGATTCGTCTCTTCAAGTCACTATTTAGTGTCCATGTCTCACAACCATAGAGTAAGACAGGGATCACAAGCGACTTGAAGATCCGGATCTTTGTCCTCCTGCACAGGTACCGACAACGCCAAATACTCCCGCTGAGCGAGTCCATATCACCGTGGGCTATGCCAATCCGCCGTAAGGCTTCTTGACGTGACCCGCCGTCATTATGGACTGCGCTACCAAGGTATGTAAAACTTTCCAAGATCTCAATGTCCTCGCCACACGCATGAACAGACTGTACTGCTTCATCTAGTAAGTCTCCAAACACCTGGACCTTGGTCTTGAGCCAGGAGACCTCAAGTCCCAAAGGCTTTGCCTCCTCGAGAGCCATCACCAGGACCTCCAGCGACTCAGCAAAGATTACTGCATCATCGGCAAAAACAAGATCAGTGATCTTGGTGTTGCCGACGGATGCTCCACAATCACTTTGATCTACAACCTTGTCCAATACCCAGTCCATACAAGCGTTGAAAAGTGATGGGGCAAGGACGCACCCTTGCCTCACTCCTGTATTCACAGGAAAGAAGCTGGATACACCTGCCCAACACTTCACAGCACTCTCAGTCCCATAATACAAACCAGTTATCAAACCAATAGTCCTTGCAGGAATCCCTCGAAGTCGCAGAAGATCCCAGAGTGACTCACGATGCACTGAGTCAAACGCCTTCTTGAGATCAACATAGGCTGCAAGCATCCCCTGTCGAAACTCACGTCAGCGTTCCACCAGGACACGAAGCGCTAGGATACGGTCCGTTGTTGACTTACCAGGCGTGAACCCAGACTACTGAGATCTGATGCTTCACCAGATGATTGCGAATTCGTGTCAGCAATAGATGGGCAAGCACCTTGCCTGGTACGCTGAGCAGTGTAATACCGCGGTAATTGTTGCAGTCCTGCATGACGGTCCCCTTTCCCTTTCCAGATAGGGCCGACCAGCCCCCTTTTCCAGTCAGGAGGAATGGTACCTGATTGCCACATGGCAGTCAGGACAGCATGCAACCCGCGGATCATGGCCTCACCCCCAGCTTTGAGGAGCTCCGCACTGATATTACAAACACCAGCTGCCTTTCCACCCCTCAACTTTGCTACAGCCTCTCTGACTTCGTCAAGAGAGGGTGTGGTTTCGTCAATGGGAGGATCGGCAACCACTGCCTGTAACCCAGTGGTGTGAAGCTGCTCAGTTGGAGTGTCCACCGTGAACAACTGCCCAAAGTACTCAGCCCAACGAGCTATGATAATGATGATAATAGCAATTGGTGTATTGATAAAGAATGATTGTTAGCTCAGATAATATACATATAATTGTTGTAGTTACCAAGGAGAAATTGCATATAATTGTTGTAGTTACCGAGGGGAAATTGCATATAATTGTTGTAGTTACCAAGGAGAAATTGCATATAATTGTTGTAGTTACCAAGGGGAAATTGCATATAATTGTTGTAGTTACCAAGGGGAAATTGCATATAATTGTTGTAGTTACCAGGGGGAAATTGCATATAATTAATTGTTGTATTTACCAAGGAGAAATTGCATATAATTGTTACATAAGAACATAAGAACATAAGAAAATAAGGAAGCTACAAGAGGCCGCGAGACCTACACGTGGTAGTTCCTGTCACCTAACACTACCTACATCCACCTTTCATCCCCATCCATGAACCTATCCAGCTCCCCTTTAAAGCTCCCCAATGACTCAGCACTAACTACCTGTCTACTGAGACCATTCCATTCATTCACCACACTATTTGTGAACCAGTTTTTCCCTATTTCCTTTCTAAATCTACGCTTTTCCAGCTTGAATCCGTTACTTCTTGTTCTACCCTGGTTAAAAGCCGTAAGAACTTTTCCTACCTTTCCTTTATTAAATCCCTTTATCCAATTAAAAACTTCTATCAGATCGCCCCTTACTCTGCGTCTCTCGAGTGAGTGTAATTTTAATAACTTCAATCTCCTCTCATAACTAAAGTTACGCATCCCTTGTATCATTTTGGTCATCCTTCTCTGCACTTATTCTAACAACACTATATCCATCCTGTAATATGGAGACCAAAACTGAACTGCAGTGTCTAGGTGAGGCCTGACTAGAGCCAGATAAAGCTTTAGAATAACTTCCGCACTTCTACTTTTAACACTTCTGGTAAGGAATCCTAATACTCTATTAGCTCTATTTCTAGCCTCAATACATTGTTTCCTAGGTCGGAGGTCTGGGCTCACCCTCACTCCAAGATCTTTTTCACCTTCTGATCTTTCAGCGATACATTGCTTATGGTGTATCTATTACCAGGGTTTTTTATACCAACATTCATAACGCTACATTTATCAATATTAAATTCCATCTGCCATCTGACTGCCCACTCGTTAAGTTCATCTAAGTCTCCCTGCAATATGTTTACGTCAGACTGTGATCCAATAATCCTACCTAACTTATTATCATCAGCAAACTTGCTGATATCACTGCTAATCCCACTATCCAAGTCGTTGATGTAAATCAAAAATAGTAATGGGCCCAAAACAGACCCTTGTAGAACTCCACTCGTCACCAGTCCCCATTCAGATTTGGAACCATTAATTGTAACCCTTTGTTGCCTATTACTTAGCCAAGCTCTGATCCAATGAAGAACCTTCCCATCTATACCATGAACCCTAACCTTATTTAAGATTCGCTCGTGTGGTACTTTGGCAAATGCCTTACTAAAGTCCAGATGTTTGTATCATAATCCTTATCATTATCTGCCGTCTCATAAACTTTCCTATAAAAACTCAATAAGTTGGTGAGACATGACCTACCCTTGGTGAATCCATGTTGTGAATCATTGATCAAACTATGTTTATCTAACTGCTCTCTAATGTGTTTTACAATAATAGATTCCAATAATTTACCCACCACTGATGTTAGACTTACGGGTCGATAATTTGACTTTAGTCCTCTGTCTCCCTTCTTAAATATGAGAACAACATTTCCTTACCTCCACAATAATGGCACATCGCCTATCTCAACCGATTTCCAAAAAATGTGCACTAACGACTCACTAACAACCTCCTTGCATTCTTTTAATACCCTGGGATACACTTCATCTGGTCCTTGCGATTTAAATATTTTCATTTTTTCTATACCCTCCTCCACTATTTCCCTAGTTATCACAATATCTTTGAGTTTCTCCCCATCGCTTCCTTTAAACATCTGTTCACTATCAGGTATCGTCTGTGTATCATCCTCCGTAAAAACAATTAAGAAATAATCATTTAGACTCCTACACATATCCTCATCCGTATTTAAGACCTC
>JACEEZ010022099.1:77500-90000 GCA_016584305.1 Chionoecetes opilio
TCTATGGATGTCTCTCTTTCTGTCTAGCTCTCTTTCTTTCTGTCTAACTCTCTCTCTCTCTCTCTCTCTCTCTCTCTGCACAGTACCTGTAGCAGCGGGGCGTCGCCGGTGTCCCTGGCCCGCACCACCCCGTCGTCCCACGCCTCCAGCAGGAAGCTCTGTTCCACGCCGCCGCTGTAGCCAGGCTCGCACGACACACACACGCTCTCCTCCGTCTCGTTGAAGACCAGGCAGGAGCTCGGCACATCAGGTTTGCCCGCGGGGAACACGGTGAAGGTGCAGGGCGTCCGCTGGGTCCCGACGGCGTTGGAGGCCCAGCAGAGGAGCGTTCCGTAGTCCAGGTCGCTGACGGGGGAGTAGCGGAGGTCCGATCGCTGGGCTTTGCTGGGGGAAGAAGAGCATCGAGAAATGTTGGTTGGGCTGGGGGAAGAAATGCAAAGAGAAATGTGGGCTTTGAAGGGGGAAGAAATGCATCAAGAAATGTGGGCTTTGAAGGGGGAAGAAATGAATCGAGAAATGTGGGCTTTGAAGGGGGAAGAAATGCATCGAGAAATGTGGGCTTTGAAGGGGGAGGAAATGCATCGAGAAATGTGGGCTTTGAAGGGGGAAGAAATGCAAAGAGAAATGTGGGCTTTGAAGGGGGAAGAAATGCAAAGAGAAATGTGGGCTTTGAAGGGGGAAGAAATGCAAAGAGAAATGTGGGCTTTGAAGGGGGAAGAAATGCAAAGAGAAATGTGGGCTTTGAAGGGGGAAGAAATGCAAAGAGAAATGTGGGCTTTGAAGGGGGAAGAAATGCAAAGAGAAATGTGGGTTGGGCTGGGGGAAGAAATGCAAAAAGAAACGTGGGCTTTGAAGGGGTAAAAAAAGCAAAAAGAAACTTGGGCTTTGCTGGGGGAAGAAATGCAAAAAGAAATGTTGGTTGATATAGTTGATCAAACTTATGATGGAATATTGTGTAGGACTCATTTGCATGTTGGCTCTGTAGAACGTCATTCCAAGATAACTGGCTTAAGTCATTACTAACATTTTCAAGAGTTACATTCGAATATATTCTAATCTCTTTATATGAGGGGGGGTTTACTTTAAGGGTGTTGAATTTAAACTGAGAAATTATCGGAAAGTGATCAGATATGTCTGTTTCCACTATGAGATTATCTACATTGAATTCTACCTGTGTAGTCCATATGTGATCTATCAGTGTTGCAGTAGTGTCAGTGATTCTAGTGGGCCTAGATAGACAGTAGACAGTGTCTATCGGAAGGTGATCATATGATGATAAAAGATCGGAAGGTGAGAAAGATCTAGGAGTGCGAGATCGAGATGGAAATCGAGCTAATAGGGTGTTAGGATTCATTACCATGAGTGTTAATAGTAGAAGTGCTGAGGTTATGCTAGAGCTTTATTTGGCTCTAGTTAAACCCNATCAAATTTTTCGTTCTGTAAATTTATCCTTCATTTCTTTCTTCCCCACTTCTATCTCCCCCCCCCCACTCCCCCCATACACCCAGAACACGAGTCCAGATGTGTGGGACATTTATTTCGCGACCTTCGATAACTGGTAGATTCAAAACTTTTCATCCTCCCCTTACCCTCCTGACAGATCAAGGAACACTCTTAGATTCTTAATGTCCTTCAAAATAGACACAATAGTGACAGATCACGTTCATAAATGGGTGGGTTAGTCGAGTTATTCGCTAAATTGAAAGTCGACCAAATTTCTATTCCGACTCCGATACCTCGTCGCTCTGGAAAACACGTTCGTAGGCTGAACAAAAATGGAGAACACCTCTCCCCGAATATTAGAATAAATGTATTAAATTCTTCTATATCAAAGTAAAAGAACTGCATTATAGGCAGCCATTTCATATGCATACTTGCTTCGTTAGCTAATTAGAGTCATTCGAGGTCTTATACTCCCTTCAGGGGAAGCCTTTCAATGTATCCGAACATTTCTTTTTTTCCCGCTACTCATCCCAACCTCGCCTTAGGTTACCACGAGGAGTTTAGTCGTCTCCCCACTCCTTTCAAGGTAAGATATGCGGTACCTCGCCCCTATTTCCCCCCCCCCCCTCCTTGTTATAATATATCTATCTATATATCTATATATAGGTACAGTTGTTTAGGTTTCATTAACGCATAGGAGGCCTGGCCTGTCCTTATAAGTGTTATTAAATGAGTCGTCTCCCCACTCCTTTCAAGGCTCCGGCGAGTGTCTGCCGAAAAAGAAGCCAAGCCACATATCACAGTGAACACCACACCAACCCATTACTCTCACATTTTTCTCTCCTATATAAATATTCCATGTATACCTATAGTGCTCTGTTGATACGGGCATAGATGGTAGTTCTAAGGACAAAAATCAGTGAGTTAGGTTATGCTCCGTAGAGCTTTCCTGCGCCAAAAATTAGATTCATACATGTATCTAGGATCTCAAACAAGAGAAATAATATTTCATGGTGAATAAACCGGATGATGTTTAAAATATAGCTTCTTGTGTTTATTGCAAAACCCCCAGGTGATTATTCCCTTGTTATGGAAATACTTCCCCAAGTCTCCAAAAAGAGTTTCAGCCTCACTCGGTGTAATACTAAGTATCCACCCCGACTACCAATAATTCTCATATAGTAAATCGTGTTCAGGGAGTAAACCATAGAACTACTCGCCTGAACTGGTGGCAGCATTTCCCCTTACTAACCTTAAGTTCATCCCAATTCAGTTGTGACGAGGAGATTTTATTAGTCAATGAAGAATTCTAACAAATTAATATCATTCAACCCAAAGGTGTCAGAACAACTCGAAAACCCTGGCATCACACCTATACCTAACCTAACCTATACCTATACCTATATCTATACCTAACCCATACCTAACCTAACTCATACCTAACCTAACCTTTACCTAACTAAAAAAAACAAAAAACAAAAACTAACCTATCTACTACCTAATAGAAAAAAAATTGCAACAGAAACGTTTGGCAGATTCATTCAAAACACATAAAAACACACCAGAAAAACATAAGGCGCAACAGAAAATCGTTGGTTGGGTGAAACTATAGCAAATTACCCTAGATCTTGAGAAATTACCCTAGAACTAGGGTATAAATAAACTCCAAAATTACGTGTTTCCGACGCATTATTTGCTCCCCACCCAAAAAACCCCGCATTCCCCCAGGTCCCCAAGCTTGTTTGGGGGAAGGGGGAGAGTATGGGCAAACACTAGAATTTTATCCTGACTCCTCCCCTTCTGGTCCTAGTGTAAAATAATAACAATAAAAAATTAACACAGATAAAAAATATTGTCACAAAAAGTCAATTCGGACAATTTCACCCCCATCAGCAAAATCCCACAAAACCACCAAAATCCCACAAAATAACAATTATTCCCACAGAAACTCACCAAAACACCCTGAAATCTGGAGCTACAAACACGTCTTTACATAACCCTTAATAGACCCTTAATTAAAGGTGACACAAGGTTAACTACGCGCTATAAAGGTGTGGGAGTGTATGATAGTACTCACTCGTTAGGTATTGTGGTGTCTTCGATGATAACTACGTCGTCATCGTCCGAATTGTAACTATTGTCGACGTCTATTTGTTATGGGTCGGCCATCTTGGTGGCTGTGGGAAGGCGCGAGCACGAGCACGCAGGGACAGCCCGGCAGCCGTGGTGATAGGTTCACCGGCTCTCGCTCCCGCTCATCAGGAAGCTGTTGTCCGAGGGGCTCCGCCTCTTTTCGTTTCTCGTGAAATTTTATGCGTCTTCTTCCATCTCCCACTTCTCTCTTCCCCCCCCCCCACTCCCTCACCCATACACTCAGGATACGAGCCAATATGCGTTGGCGACATTTAATTTCGCGATCGTCGAAAAAACGGTAGATTCAAAAACTTTTCATCTCCCCTTACCCTCTTGACAGATCATAGGAAAACACTCTTAGATTCTTAATGTCCTTCAAAATAGACACAATAGTGACAGATACGTTATAAATGGGTGGGTTAGTCGAGTTATCGCTAAATTGAAAAGTCGACAAATTTCGGTTCGACTCCAATACCTCGTCTCTCTAGAAAAAAACGCGTTCCGGGGGTCTGACCGAAAGGAAAGTACATCTTTCTCCTGGATATTAGAGTAAACTATAAATTTTCTATATCAAAGTAAAAGAATGCATTATAGGCAGCATTTCATGCATATGGTTTCGTTGCTAATTAGAGTTCCTTCGAGGGTTTATACTCTCTTCAGGGGAAAAGCAATCCATAGGATCCAGGACATTCGCTTTTTCCGCTACTCATCCCAACCTCGCCTTAGTACCACGAGGGAGCCAGTCGGTCTCCCCATCCTTTCAAGGTAAGACATGCGGTACCTCGCTCCTACTCCCCCAACCTTCCTTGTTATCATATATCCTATATCATATCTATAATAGGTTAGAGTTGGTAGTTTTTTCATAACGCATAGGAGCCTGGCCTTGTCCGTATATAAGTGTTATTAAAAGAGTCGTATCCCACTCCTTTCAAGGCTCGGCGAAGTGTTGCGAAAAATCAGCCAAGACAACCTAGCACAAGTGAAACACTACACCAAACCCATTACTCTTCACGTTTTCTTTCCTATTAGATATTCAATGTTTACCGTATAGTGCGCAGTGATACGGACGTAGATGGTTAGTTCTAAGAATATGCTTCACGTGAGGGAGGTAGGTGATGCTTGGAGAAGCTTCGCCCGTGTCAGCTTAGAGTTTATATATGTGTCTAAGATCTCCAAGCAAGAGAAGATAATATTTCATGATGAATAAATAGGATGATGTTTAAAAATATAGTTTCTTGTGTTATTTTGAAAAACCCCCAGGTGATTTATTCCGTCGTTAGGATATATACTCCCACGTTCTCCAAAAAGAGTTTCAGCCTCACTCGGTGTAATACTAAATATCCACTCCGACACTACCAATAAATTCTCATATATATATTCAAAACGTGCTCAGGGAAGGGAGTAGTAAACCGAGAAAACATAGCTTGAGCTGGTTGCCAGCTTGTCCCTTACTCCTTAAACTCCCACCCTACCCCTTCCCCTTAACCTTAATCTACCCCTTCCCCTTAAGCTCATTCCCATTTCAGTACTCTCCGCAGCGAGAAGTGCTCTTACTATAATTAAATGTGAAGCCATAGGACAAATTTCAATCTCTCAATTCAGTCGTAATCAATGAAGAATTCTAACAAGTTATATATTCATGATAAAGGTGTCAGCAACAACAACCTATGAAAACCCTGGCATCACACATGAACCTATCCAGCTCCCCTTTAAAGCTCCCCATGACTCAGCACTAAACTACCTGTCTACCTGAGTCCCATCCATCATTCACCACCCTATTTGTGAACCAGGTTGGCTCTTTTCCCTATTTCCTTTTTAAATCTCAAGGCCCCTTCCAGCTGGGGCTTTTTCTTTGCCAATTTGTTGCATGAATCCGTACTTCTTGTTCTACCCTGGTTTTATGGTTATTAAAAGCCGTCGTAACAAAATTTTCTACCTCTCACCTCTCCTTATTAAATCCCGTTAATCACTTAAAAACTTCTATCAGATCGCCCCTTACTCTCCGTCTCTCGAGTGAGTGGTAATTTTAATAACTTTCCATCTCTTCTCCTAAACTAACGTAGCATTTCATTGTATCATTTTGGTTCATCTCTGCACTTTTTCTAACAACACTATATCCATCCGTAATATGGAGACCAAAAAATGAACTGCAAGTCTAGGTGAGGCCTGGACTAGAGCCAGCTTAAAGCTTAGAATACTTCCGCACTTACTTTGAATACTTTGGTAATGAAACCTAATACTATTAGCTCTATTTCTGGCTCTAATACATTGTTTCCTAGGTCGAGGTCCTGGGGATCACCCTCACTCCAAGATCTTTTTCACCTTCTGATCTTTCAGCGATTTACATTGTTATGGTGTACTATTACCAGGGTTTTTCTACCAACCATTTCAGTAACGCTTACATTTATTAATATTAAATTCCATCTGCCATATGACTGGGGCACCAGTTAAGTTTATCTAAGTCTCCCTGCAATATGTTTACTACAGACTGTGATCCAATAATCCTACCTAACTTAGTATCATCAGCAAACTTGCTGATATCACTGCTAATCCCACTATCCAAGTCGTTGATGTGTGCCGTGTCTGTGTGGACAAGTGTGGTTGTACCCGTGCCTGTGGGAGTGTGTCCTGTGTGGCAATGGGTGGTGCACACACACATACACACACACACAACACACAAACAGACCTATCACCCAAACACACACACACTTCACACTCACACTTCAACTCCACACTCACACTCACACTCACACTCACACTCACACTCCACACTCACACACACACACACACACACACACACACACATACACACAAACACGGCACGACGGCAGGGAGAGTCCCAATGACCCCTGCGTGCTGCCAGGGCACCGAGATAGGGAGGGCCTCAATAACACCGCCTTTTGCCGAGGCACATGGATATAGAAGGTTCTTGCTAACCCCCGCCTTTTGCTGCGGCACGGGGGCAAGGAGGGCCTCACTGACATCCGCGTGCTGCCGGGGCACGGGGGCAAGGAGGGCCTCAATAACACCGCCTTTTGCTGAGGCACATGGATATAGAAGGTTCTTGCTAACCCCCGCCTTTTGCTGCGGCACGGGGGCAAGGAGGGCCTCACTGACATACCCGCGTGCTGCCGGGGCACGGGGGGCACAGGACGGCCTCACTGATATTAACGCGTGTGCGCCGGGGGCACGGGGGCAAGGAGGGCTTCACTGACCCCGCGTGCTTGCCGGGGCACGGGGGCAAGGAGGGCTTCACTGACACCCGCGTGCTGCCGGGGCACGGGGGCAAGGAGGGCCTCACTGACACCCGCGTGCTGCCGGGTCACGGGAGCAGGGCGGGTCTCACGACCACCCGCGTGCTAGCGGGGCACAATGGCAAGGAGTGTCCTCCACTGGACAACCGCGTGCTTGCTGCCGGGCACGGGGGCAAAAGGAGGGCCTCACGACACCCGCGTGCGCCGGGGCACGGGGGCAAGGAGGCCCACTGACCACCGCGCTGCTGCCGGGGCACGGGGGCAAGGAGGGCCTCACGACACACGCGTGCTGTCGGGGCACGGGGGCAAGGGGCCTCACTGACACCCGCGTGCTGGCCGGGGGCACGGTGGCAGGGAGGGTGGACTCACTAACACCCGCGTGCTTTGCCGGGGCAGGGGGCAAGGAGGCCTCACTGACACACGCGTGCTGCCGGGCCACGGGGGCAAGGAGGGCCCACTGACTCCCCGGCGGCGCCGGGGCACGGGGGAAGGAGGGCCTCTAATGAACACCCGCGTGCTGCCGGGCGGCACGGGGGCAAGAGGGCCCTCACTGGACACCGCGTGTGCCTGGCACGGGGGCAAGGCGTGCCTCCCACTGACACCGCGTGCTGCCGGGCGCACGGGGGGCAAGGAGGGGCCTCACTGACACCCGCGTGCTGCCGGGCACGGGGGCAAGGAGGGCCTCACTGACACCCGCGTGCTGCCGGGGCACGGGGGCAAGGAGGGCCTCACTGACACCGCGTGCTGCCGGGGCACGGGGGCAAGGAGGGCCTCACTGACACCCGCGTGCTGCCGACGGCACGGGGGGCAAAGGATCAGGGCCCACTGACACCCGCGTGCTGCCGGGGCACGGGGGCAAGGAGGGCCTCACTGACACCCGCGTGCTGCCGGGGCACGGGGGCAAGGAGGGCCTCACTGACACCCGCGTGCTGCCGGGGCACGGGGGCAAGGAGGGCCTCACTGACACCCGCGTGCTGCCGGGGCACGGGGGCAAGGAGGGCCTCACTGACACCCGGCGTGCTGGCCGGGGCAGGGGGGAAGGAGGGACTCACTGACACCCGCGTGCTGCCGGGGCACGGGGGGCATGGAGAGCCTGACTGACACCGCGTGCTGCCGGGGCACGGGGCAAGGAGGGCCTCACTGACACCCGCGCTGCTGCCGGGGCACGGGGGCAAGGAGGGCATCCACTGACACCCGAGTGCTTGCGGGGCACGGGGGCAAGGAGGGCCTCACTGACACCCGCGTGCTGCCGGGGCACGGGGGCAAGGAGGGCCTCACTGACACCCGCGTGCTGCCGGGGCACGGGGGCAAGGAGGGCCTCACTGACACCCGCGTGCTGCCGGGGCACGGGGGCAAGAAGGCCTAACTGACACGGGGCACGGGCGGGCAAAGGAGGGTCTCACTGGACACCCCGCGGCTGCCGGGGCACGGGGGCAGGGAGGGCCCTCACTGACACCGCGTGCTGGCGGGGCACGGGGCAAGGAGGGCCTCACTTAACACCCGCGTGCTGCCGGGGCACGGCGGTCAAGGAGGGCCTCACTGACACCCGCGTGCCTGCCGGGGGACGGGGGCAAGAGGGGCCTCACTGGAAACCCGCGTGCTGCCGGGGCACGGGGGCAAGGGAGGGGCATCACTGACACACCGCGTGCTGCCGGGGCACGGGGGCAGGAGGGCCTCACTGACACCCGCCGTGGCGCCGGGGCACTGGGTGGCAATGAGGGCCTCACTGACAGGCCGCGTGCTGGCCGGGGCACGGGGGGGCCAAGGAGTACCCCCCCCTCCAACTGACACCCGCGTGCTGCCGGGGCAACGGAGGGACAAGGAGGGCCTCACTGACTACCCGCGTGGATGCCGGGGCACGGGGGGGCAAGGGAGGGCCTCATGACACCCGCGTCTGCGGGGCAGGGGGCAAAATTTGGAGGGCCCTCACTGACACCCGCGTGCTGCCGGGGCACGGGGGGTCAAAGGAGGGCCTCACTGACACCCGCGTGCTGCCGGTGCACGGGGGAAGAGGGCCTCACTGACACCCGGCGTGCTGCCGGGGCACGGGGGCAAGGAGGGCTCACTGACACCCGCGGTGCTGCTGGTCGGGCACGGGGGCAAGGAGGGGCCTCAGAACCACCCGCGTGCTGCCGGTGGCAAGGGGGCAAGGAGGGCCTCACTGACAACCGCGTACTTGCCGGGGCACGGGGGCAAGGAGGGCCTCACTGACATCCGCGTGCTGCCGGGGCACGGGGGCAAGGAGGGCCTCACTGACACCCGCGTGCTGCCGGGGCACGGGGGCAAGGAGGGCCTCACTGACAGCCGCGTGCTGCCGGGGCACGGGGGCAAGGAGGGCTCACTGACACCCGCGTGCTGCCGGGGCACGGGGGCAAGGAGGGGCTTCACTGACACCCGCGTGCTGCGGGGCACGGGGCAAGGAGGGCATCACGACACCCGCGTGCTGCCGGGGCACGGGGGCAAGGGAGGCCTCACTGACACCCGCGTGGCTGCCGGGGGGCACGGGGGGAAAGGAGGCTTCACTGACACCCGCGTGCTGCCGGGGCACGGGGGCAAGGAGGGCCTCACTGACACCCGCGTGCTGCCGGGGCACGGGGGCAAGGAGGGCCTCACTGACACCCGCGTTGCTGCGGGGCAGGGGGCAAGGAGGGCTTCCCTGGACACCCGCGTGCTTTGCCGGGGGCACGGGGGCAAGGAGGGCTCACTGGGACACCCGCGTGCTGCGGGGCACGGGCAAGGATCCACTGACACCCCCTGCTCCCCCTGTTCGCCTTCCCCCCGCCTGCCGGGGGCACGGGGGAAAGGACGGGCCTCATGACACCCGCGTGATGCCGCGGGACAAAGCGGCAAGGAGGTACTCACTGCACTACCCGCTTGATGGCCGGGTGAGTTGCAACGAGTGCAACATGTATCGGTGAGGTCGAGATTGCAAAGTTGAGTTTAAAATGACTGCAATTACACAATTGTCGGCCCTTCAGAAAAAATATATTGATATAGATTTAGGTACCACAAGAAAAACGACCCAGACTACATCCGCGTCATCCACCATAATGCACACTACTCGTAAACACTAAACATTGTTTCCTTGGAGTTGCAAAACCATGATAGCCTTATTTTAGTTCTTTCTCCAGTGCAGCAAACTATACCTTCCATACCCTATCTCTCGACGACCCTTGAAACGACAACGCCTCGGTTACATGTGGCACTGAAGTTTATGTGAGCAAAGTTTAGGTACAAGTCTTGGGGAAAGCTGTGTCTCTGTTTCCGTATTATGAAAATGTACTGCTCACTTATTAAGTTCACGTCTCCACGACTCGCGTCGGCGACCGGTCACGACTTGGTGAGTCATCCAGTCGATGCCAACTGCAGCCGATTTTTGGGGGGGGGCTGAAGCTCCAAAATTGGCGTGGTTGGCTCGGGTTGCCGTAGTTAGGCGACTAGTCGGCGACTAGTCAGCGACTATCGCCGATAATCGCGGACTAAAACGAATTTAACCGCTATTATTGGGTTGCCGTCATGTGAAGACAGTCGCTGACAGTCGCAGCACGACGGCAACCACGGTTGCCGTCGTGCGGTGAATGTTCCCAGGCGTGCTGTGACTGACACCGGATATGGCATGCCCTTCCACCGATCGTAGCCGGCGCGGTTAGCCGACGGTTTGCCGTAGTTAGGCGACTAATCGGCGACTAGTCTGCGATTGTCGGCGATAGTCGCAACCTATAAGGGTATTTGAAAATTTAAAGGTCAACCTTTGGGTGGTTGACTACCAACCAACCACCACAGTCAACCACCACCACCACAAACACCACCCCCACAGACAACCACCACCACCACCACCACAAACACCACCCCCACAGACAACCACCACAAACACCACCCCCACAGACAACCACCACCACCACCACCACCAAACACCCCCCCCCCAAACACCACCCCCACAGACCACCACCACAAACACCACCCCCAAAGACAACCACCACAAACACCACCCCCACAGACAACCACCACCACCACCACCACAAACACCACCCCCACAAACACCACCCCCACAGACAACCACCACAACCACCACCACAAACACCACCCCAACATGACATCCACCACCACCACCACACAACAACACACCCCACAAAAACACCACCCCCACAGAACAAAATCCACCACAAAAACCCCACCCCCCCACAGAAAACCCACCACAAACACCACCCCCACAAACACCACCCCACAGACAACCCACCACAAAACACCACAACCCCACGACAACCACCACCACCACCACCACCCAACCCCCCCCACAGACAACCACCACCACCACACCACCCAACACCAACCCCACCACCACCACCACCACCATCCACACATGGGGGAACTCGTCCACACTAACAATATAAAGGAACCCACCAGGGGGATAACTCGCCACCTAACACCTATAAAGGAACACACAGGGGAACTCGCCCCTAACTAACTATAAAGGAACTAACAACAGGGGGAACTCGCCACCTAACCACCTATAAAAGGAAACACACAGGGGGAACTCGTCACCAACCACCTTATCAAGAACCACAAGGGGGAACTGCGACCATCCAACCACCTATAAAGGAACACACAGGGGGAACTCGCCACCTAACCACCTATAAAGGAACACACAGGGGGAACTCGCCACCTAACCACCTATAAAGGAACCACACAGGGGGAACTCTGCCACCGAACCACCTATAAAGGAACACCACAGGGGGAACTCGCCCACCAACAAACGATAAGGCAACTACCACAGGGGGAACTTAGCCACCTAAACACCTATAAAGGAACACACAGGGCGGAAACTCGCCCACCTAACCACCTATAAAGGAAAAACACCTAACCACCTATAAAGGATCACACACAGTGGGGAAGCGCCACCTAAACACCCCATTAAAGGAACCACAAAGGGGGAACCTCTGCCACCTAAACCCACCATAAAGAACACCTAAACCACCTATAAAGGAACACCTAACCACCTATAAAGGAACACCTAACCACCTATAAAGGAATACCTAAAAGGAACTCGCCACCTAAACACCTATAAAGGAACACCTAAAGGAATCTTCCCACCTAAACAACTATAAAAGTAAACACCCCTAAAAGGAAACTCGGCCTACTAACCACCTAAAAGGAACACCTAAAAGGAACTCGCCACCTAACCACCTATAAAGGAACACCTAAAAGGAACTCGCCACCTAAACACCTATAAAGGAACACCTAAAAGGAACTCGCCACCTAAACACCTATAAAGGAACACCTAAAAGGAACTCGCCACCTAACCACCTATAAAGGAACACCTAAACACCTATAAAGGAACACCTAAAACGGAAAACCTCGCAACCTAAACACCTATAAAGGAACAACTAAAAGGGAAACTCTCGCAAATAGGATTTTCCTTCCCAGTCGGGCGAGAGTTCAACTTTTTATCGTTGTTCGAGTGTTCATTATTTTATTATTGTCTACTTTATCATTTATCCGATTCCTTATACCCCGTCATCGAGGTTGGAGGGAGGTTATGTTTCACCGATCCTGTTCTGTTTGTTGGTGGTCTTGTGTGTGTGTGTTGTTTGTCGTTTGTTTGTTAGTGTACATGATTTCTCGACGAAATAGTTACAAATAGATTTGGGACCAAAACTGTATACCAACGTC
>JACEEZ010022099.1:95000-125000 GCA_016584305.1 Chionoecetes opilio
CTTGGTCTGAAACAAAGGCCCCCCCCTCCCCCCCCAGGAGAACCTCAAGTTCCAAAAGGCTTTGCCCTCGCGTGCAGCGCCTCGAGAGCAATCACCAGGAACTCCAGCGACTCAGCAAAAGATTACTGCCATCATCGGCAAAAACAAGATCAGTGATCTTGGTGTTGCCGAAACGGATTGCTCCCACAATTCACTTTGATCTACAAACTGTCCAATACCCAGTCCATTAAGCGTTGAAAAATTGATGGGGCAAGGACGCACCACCTTGCACTCAACTCCTGTCTTCACAGGAAAGAAAGCTGGAATACACCTGCCCCACACTTCACAGCCCTCTCAGACTCCAGAATACAGACCAGTTATCAAACCAATAGCCCTTGCACAGGAATCCTCGTCGAAAGTCGCAGACCGATCCCGAGTGGACTCACGATGCACTGAGTCAAACGCCTTCTTGAGATCAACATAGGCTGCAAGCATCCCCTGTCGAAACTCACGTCGGCGTTCCACCAGGACACGAAGCGCTAGGATACGGGGCTGGTATTTCTATACGGGGCTGGTATTTCTATACGGGGCTGGTATTTCTATACGGGGCTGGTATTTCTATACGGGGCTGGTATTTCTATACGGGGCTGGTATTTCTATACGGGGCTGGTTTCTAGCATGGAGGTATAATAATATAACTCCAATGAATTCTAGCGCATTTATAGGAGATCGTTGACGTTGAGACAGCTAGCCTAAAACCCTCCTGTTGGCACCTGGTCCACAACAAACTGTAGTCATGACACCACGGGGCCACACACCTCCATGTAATGTATTTTTTTTACAGCACAAAGGACTAGTGCCAAAGGACCAAAATAAGCCACGCTTAGTTACAGTTCCCTTATAAAAGAAAGACTGCCAAAAGAAATATATGAAATGGGGTGAAGCCAATTTTGTTCGAAAAGGGGGTCTTGCTTACTTCCTCTCTGAAAAATGATTGTCGTAAGAAAGTGGAAAAATATAGAAACAGAACGACTGGTTAAAATGGTTAAATTTATACAATCCTCTGCAAATTTTCAATCCACTTTCTGTTCACTCCATTCATCCTCTCTACAACATCATTTTCCATCTATATTTTTCTTAAACCATATTTTCCACACATTTTTGGACCTTTCCACCATACCTGCACCTGCACTGCATATACTTGCACCACTGTATGTAGTAGTTAGCTCTATCCAATACTACCAACACACCACTCACACACTATCAAGAAGGGAACAAAGAGAATGGATACTTTAGCAACGGAAATACCAGGACAAAGTAGGAAAAGAAAATGATTGAATAAAAACACAAGAAGCACCAAAGACGCGTAGAGAAGGCTGGAATGGCTGGCAGGAAGAAAGTATAGCGTTAGGAAAAAGCTGCATGTAGGAAAGTGTACATGAACAAATATAGATAGCTGTGTGGAGACAAGACATCACGAGCATAGCTTATATAGGTCTGCATGCTACGACTAGGTCAATATAAAAACATCTTGTTATGTTTTCAGTTAACCTGATGGTGATAAAATACGCATACAATGTACAAGTAGCCTGTCCAGGAGCAACACTGAAAACCCTTACACTGCATGGCAAGACTCACCTGGAAAGCCTCTTGAGGCCCTTGGCAGGCAGGCTGTCCAGGAGGGCGTATTGGTTCTCTGTGCCGGGAAGGTGGCCCACGGATCACAAGCAAGGGCCTCACCCCACATCAAAACCATGTGGTCCTCAAGAAGGCAATGAAGGCGCTCGGCATCAATCTGCAAAATTTATCACAGTTTTATCAATCATCATTATCTTCACTATCATTATTATTTTTGTACCTAAAAAAAAAAATCACCTACGGTGAAATCATTCTGTGAGTATATTTAGGATGTGTTGGTTGCATCAGATCTTTATATGAACAAATGTTCCGGGTTTTATCACTTTTATGCCAAAATCTTTGGGGAGAGGGCCTTTGAGTAGAGGTGACGAGAAAAAAAGCGATAAGAATATTATTAATCATATTTTTATCCGTATCATAGTTGTGTGTGTGTGTTTGTGTGTGTGTGGTGTGTGTGTGTGTGTGTGTGTGTGTGTGGTTGTGTGTGTGTGTGTGTAGTGTGTGTGTGTGTTGTGTGTGGGTGTGGTGTGTGTGTGTGTGTGTGTGTGTGGTGTGTGTGTGTGTGTGTGTCAGTTTAAAAATCCCCGGGAGAGCAGTGAGGGATTCGAAACGGCTACCACAGAATGGCCAGGCCAGGCGCGCTATCCACTTGGCCCATCGTGGCTCATAGAGAGTGAGAGAGAGAGAGAGAGAGAGAGAACGAGAGGACGAGAGGTGGGAGAGAGAGAGAGGAGGAGGAGAGGAGAGAGAGAGAGAGAAGAGGAGAGCAAGGGAGAGAGAGAGAGAGGAGGACTAAGGTATACGCAAGCCATAACGGAATAAAGGAGAAAGAGAAGAGACCGGAAGACATGAGCTAATGTAAAGGTGTTGATGTGATAGATTTTTAAGCCTCGTTAAAAAACATAGAACTATAGGTATAAGTGGGCCTATAAGTAATGGTATTGTGTTTGTACTTCTATCTGTGTTTAGCCAATGCCTCACCTGGTCCCACCACGCACTGCCCTCTGAAGGGGTGTGGTTGCACACCGGTCATGCAAGGGCAGGGCAGCGGCCAAAGGTGGCCCCGTCCATGGGTCCACGGGGTAGGGGTGTGCAGTCGCCCGCCGCCCCACCCGCTCGTCCACACCTAGCCCCGCCCCTGTGAAAGACGTGTTTAAGATAAGAGCTAGTGTCTCTGACCTGCCAGGTTATCCTGCTACCAACGCTATCAAGAGGAGAATTGTTCCTACAAAACATGTGGAAACCGGAAATTAGAATGAGATCAAGAAATCCCCCAGGAAATGTTGGGGAATATGGCACAAATTGGTAGCCGATATTAAACTATGTGGGACTTGGAGAATAAATGGAAGGCTCACTTCGTCATCACACATAAACCTCCATGTATTTAGTGATGCCAGTAATTCTGCTATGGCACTGCAGCATATCTTATATGATGGTATAAAAGTGAATTTCTTATTGTCAATGGCTAAAGTAAACGCCCATTAAGCCAGTTACCATACCCAAATTAGAATTAACACTGTTCTCGAAATTGCAGTATTTTTATTCAGTTTATTAAACAAACTTATGAAAAATGCTTTAAGATTACTAATAGTTATTTGTGGTGTGACAGTCAATTTGCATTGCATTGGTTGCCAAATAGAAATACTCTACCAATGTATGTGGCTAACCGGGTAAATGAAATAAATAATTAATCCCACAAAGTAACATAAAGTATGTTGCCACACAGGACAATCTGCAGATAACTCTTCGGACTGAGGAACTCTTTGATAGGAGGAAACCTGGACTAGAGGAAAAACTCTTGGACTAGAGGAAGTCACGGCTCAATATGAAAAGGGGTCAGAAAACGTAGGGTGGGCCGGGGGGTTGTCATGGCTCCCAACACGGTCATTGGCATACAAGAAGGGTGGCCTGGGGTCGTTCAGGGCCCCAAAACCACGGTCACATTGGCCTAAAGAATGGGTGGCCGGGGCCGTCATGGCTCCCCAACACGGTCATTGGCCTAAAGAATGGGTGGCCGGGGCCGTCATGGCTCCCCAACACGGTCATTGGCCTAAAGAATGGGTGGCCGGGGCCGTCATGGCTCCCCACACAAGGTAATTTGCTAAAGAATAGGGTGGCTGGGTCGTCATGGCTCCCCAAACCGGTCATTGGCCTAAAGAATGGGTGACGGGGCGTCATGCTCCCCAAAACACGGTCATTGGCTAAAGAATGGGTTGGCCGGGGGCCGCATGTACCCAACACGGTCATTGGCCTAAAGAATGGGTGAGGGCAGGGGCCGTCATGGATCCCCATACACGCGTCATTGGCCTAAGAATGGGTTTTGACCGGGGCCGTCTCATGGGCTCCCCAACACGGTCAGTGGCCTAAAGAATGGATGTGGCCGGGGCCCGTCATGGGCTCCCCAACACGGTCAATTGGCCTAAAAGATAGGGCGGGGCCGGGGCCAGTCATGGCTCCCCAACACGGTCATGGCTAAAGAATGGGGGGCGGGTGCAGTCATGGCGCCCCAACACGGTTCATTGGCCTAAAGAATGGGTGGCCCAGGCAGTCAGGGGCTCCCCAACACGGTCCTTGGTCCTAAAAGATAAGAATGGGTGGGCGGGCCGTCACGGCTCCCCAAACGTCATTGGCCTCCTAAAGAAGCGGTTTGGCCGGGGCCGTCATGGCTCCCCAACACGGTCATTGGGCTAAGAAATAAAGACATGGGTGCCGGGGGCCGTCATGGCTCCCAACACCGGTCATTTGGCCCTAAAGAAAGTGATGGGCGGGGCCGTCATGGCTCCCCAAACCCCGGTCATTGGCCTAAACGACCCTTATGGGTGGTCCGGGGCTCGTCACGGCTCCCCCCCAACACGATCATGGCCTTAAGAATGGGTGGCCGGGGCCGTCATGGCTCCCCAACACGGTCATTGGCCTAAAGAATGGGTGGGCGGGGCCGTCATGAGCTCCCCAAACACGGTCATGGTCCTAAAGACTGGGTGGCGGGGCGTTCATGGCTCCCCCAACACCGGTCTTGGCCTAAAAGAATGGGTGGTCCGGGGGCAGTCACGCGGCTTCCCCCCAACACGGTCATTGGCCTAAAGAATGGGTGGCCGGGGCCGTCATAGCTCCCCAACCCGGTCATTGGCCTAAAGAATGGGTGGCCGGGGCCGTCATGGCTCTCCAACCCGGTCATTGGCCTAAAGAATCGGGTCAGCCGGGGCCTTCAGGCTACCAACACGGTCCATGGCCAAAGAATGGGTGGGCGGGGCCTTCATGGATCCCCAACACGGTATTGGGCCTAACAGAATGGGTGGGGCGGGGCCGTCATGGATCCCCAACACGGTCATGGCCTCTATAAAGAATTGGGTCGGTCGGGGCCGTATGGTCCCCAACACGGTCATTGGCCTTAAAGAATGGGTGGCCCGGTGGCCCCCGTCATGGCCTACCCCAAACCAACGGTCCTTGGCCTAAGAATGGTGGCCGGGGCCGTCATGGCTCCCCAACACGGTCATTGGCCTAAAGACATGGGTGGTGCGACACAGGCAGCCATAAGGCACTGAGGGGACTGACTACGGCCAACTATACAAAAGAGGCCCTCCAGTTGTCATAGAATGGGAGATTTAGCAATTATGATAAATTACAGCGAACATTAATTGGCATGGGTGTCTCGCTTCAAACACAATCTGGTTGCTAAGGTGCGGAATCTAGATGTAATCTCTGGTTACAGTGGGGGTCTTGAGACAAGCAGAGAGTGAAATGATAAAACTCTGTCAACATGAGCATTATACTAATAAATATAAATTGCTTCAATCACAATCTGATAGGGAGTTCATATACAAAACAGCACACCGCTTTACAGTTCGTATCATCCTAGCAGATGGGAATCATTATATGCCGAGGGCGGATTAAAGACTAATTGTCCCATATCTGCTAACCATATCCCATACTGCTACTAATTCCTCAATCATGTAACATGCTAAGGATTCATAAGCTAAGATAAGATAAAGATACCTTTGATCCTATCTAGACACTTTGGAAAGGTACCAACGACAAGGTTATTGACTATACAAAGCCGCCACCACGCCAGGATGAACCAGGTGGGAACCTGGTGGATCGACGCAGGGACGCTGCAAGCGAGCCCACAACCCCTACAACCGAGCCACCCTGACGGAGTGATCAAAGTATCAAAAAACTAATTAATCATTATGGACAACAATCACACCATTGTCGATCTA
This sequence comes from Chionoecetes opilio, assembly GCA_016584305.1. Taxonomy (NCBI): domain Eukaryota; kingdom Metazoa; phylum Arthropoda; class Malacostraca; order Decapoda; family Majidae; genus Chionoecetes; species Chionoecetes opilio. Next base: position 100,835 of record JACEEZ010022099.1, read on the forward strand.
AGCAGGTCCTTAGCCAGGTCTTGACATTTGGTGGTGGCTATTGCCCACGTAGGGAGGCCATCTTACTTATTATACTCTTTTCCTCCATCGTGTGTCTCAACTAGAAGCTTTCCTATAGACAAGACATTTTTATTAGAATTTCTACTAGAATGAATGAATGTATGTAGCTGTAGAGAATCATATCATGTGTCATGAAACATATTTTTTTCACATGAAAGAAGGACTGGCCAAGGGCGAACACAACAGTAACAAAAAGCCCGATAGCTGCCAGTCCCATAAAAAAGATAGTAAGAAAATAAAGAAAAAGAGCTGGATCAATTCAGTTCGGGAGGTGTCTTGATACTTCTCTCTTAAAGAAAACCCTCGTAGGCAGGTGGACAATTAAAAACAGGAAGAGAGTTCCAGAGTTTTCCAGCGAAAAAGGTGCAAGAGTGAAGATACTGGTTAACTCTTGCATTAGTAAGATGGACAGAATAGGGATGAGAATGAGTAGAAATTTGTGCAGCGAGGGCACGGGAGGAAGGGAAGCATGCAGTTAGCAAGTTCAGAAGAGCAGTGAGCATGAAAATAACGGTAGAAGAGAGCAAGAGAAGCACCATTGCGGCCGATGATGTTAAAGATTGAAGACAGTCAGTAGAGGAGGGAGGGGAGTTAATGATACGAAGAGCTTTTGACTCAACCCTGTTTAGGAGGAGCGTATGAGTGGATCCCCCAACCATGTGAGACACTACTCAACTGGGCGGATTAAGTGTGTGGGGTGTGTGTTGTGGTGTGTGTGTGTGTGTGTGTCAGTTAAAATCCCCGGTAGCAGTGAGGATTCGAACCGCTACCACAGAATGCAGGAGGCCAGCGCGCTATCCACTTGGCCATCGTGGCTCATAGAGAGAGAGAGGAGAGGAGATAGAGAGGAGGGAGAGAGAGAGAGGTGAGAGAGAGGCGAGAGAGAGAGAGGAGAGATAAGAGAGAGCGAGAGAGAGAGAAGACGAGAGAGAGAACGAGAGAGTAGAGAGAGAGTGGAGGATACAGGTATACGCTAGCCATACCGAATAAGGCGAAAGAGATGATACAGGGACAGACATGAGCTAATGAAAGGTGTGATGTGAGATAGATTTTTTTAGCCTATCGTTAAAAACCATAGACTATAGGTATTAGTGGGCCTATAGTGAAATGGTATTGTGTACTTCTATCTGTGTCTAGCCAATGCTCACTCTGGCCCCACTCACGCACTGGCCTCCTGAATGGTTGGTCTGTGCCACCGGTCATGCAAGGGCAGGGCAGCGGCCAGTGGCGTCATGGCGGGGTAGGGGTGTGGCAGCGCTCCGCCGCCCCCGCCTCGTCCCACACAGCCCCCGCCCCTGTTGAAGGACTGGTTTAAGTATAAAGACTAGTGTCCTCTGTTACCTCCAGGGTATCCTGCTACCAATCACTATAAGAGGAGAATGTTTCTGTCTACAAAAACTGTGGAAACAGATAAATTAGATCAAGATCCCCACAGGAATGTTGGGGATATGGCATGAATTGCAGCCGATATTAAACTATTGTGGGCTTTGGCGAATAAATGGAAGCTCACTTCGTCTCACACATAAACACTCCATGTTTTAGTGATGCATTAATTCTGTATGGCATTGGCAGCATATCTATGTGATGGTCATAAATGTGGAATTGCTTATTGTCAAGGCTAAGTAACGCCCCTTAAGCCAGTTACATACCAAATTTAAGAATTATAACAGTTGTTCTGATTTGCAGTCATTTTTTTCAGTTTATTAAACAAAACTAGAAAAATGCTTTAAGATTACTAAGAATAGTACGGAATAATTGTGGTGTGACGTTCAATTTGCATTGCTTGTTGCCAAATAGAAATACTTTACTAGTGTATGTGGCTAACCGGGTAAATGAAATAAATAATTAATCCCACAAAGTAACATAAAGTATGTTGCCACACAGAACAATCCTGCAAAACTCTTGATTAGAGGAACTCTTGACTAGAGGAACTCTTGACTAGAGGAACTCTTGACTAGAGGAACTCTTGACTAGAGGAGTCACGGCTCAATATTGAAAAGGGTCAGAAATACGTAGGGTGGCCGGGGTCGTCATGGCTCCCCAACACGGTCATTGGCCTAAAGAATGGGTGGCCGGGGCCGTCATGGCTCCCCAACACGGTCATTGGCCTAAAGAATGGGTGGCCGGGGCCGTCATGGCTCCCCAACACGGTCATTGGCCTAAAGAATGGGTGGCCGGGGCCGTCATGGCTCCCCAACACGGTCATTGGCCTTAAAGAATGGGTGGCCCGTGGGCCGTCCATGTGCTCCCCAACACGGTCATGTTGCCTAAAGAGTGTTGGGCGGGGCCGTCATGGCTCCCAACACGTCATTGAGCCTAAGATGTGTGCCGGGGCCGTCATGGCTCCCCAACACGGTCATTGGCCTAAAGAATGGGTGGCCGGGGCCGTCATGGCTCCCCAACCCGGTCATTGGCCTAAAGAATGGGTGGCCGGGGCCGTCATGGCTCCCCTAAGAAAAAAAAACAAACAACCCGGTCATTGTCCTAGATGGTGGCCGGGGCCGTCATGGCTCCCCAACACGGTCCCTGGCCTAAAGAATGGGTGGCCGGGGCCGTCATGGCTCCCCAACACGGTCATTGGGCTAAAGAATGGGTGGGCGACACAGTGCACGATAAGGGCACTGAGGGACTGACTACGCCAACTATACAAGAGGCTCCAGTTGTCATAGAATGGGAGATTTAGCAATTATGATAAATTACAGCGAACATTAATTGGCATGGGTGTCTTGCTTCAAACAAAATCGGTTACTAAGGTGCGGAATCTAGATGTAATCTCTGGTTACAGTGGGGGTCTTGAGACAAGCAGAGAGTGAAATGATAAAACTCTTGTCAACATGAGCATTATACTAATAAATATAAATTGCTTCAATCACACTCTGATAGGAGGTCATATACAAACATAATGTTACAGTTAGTATCATTCCTAGAAGATGGAATCATTATATGCCGAGGGCGGATTTAAATGACTAATTGTCCATATAATGCTAAATATCCCATACTGCTACCTAATTCTCATCATGTAACTATGCTAAGGATCATAAGTAAGATAAAATAAGATACTTTGATCCTATCTAGACACTTTGCAAGTACCAACGACAAGGTTATTGACTATACAAAGCGCCACCACGCCAGGATGAACCAGGTGGGAACCTGGTGGGATAGAACGCAGGGACGCTGCACGCGAGCCCACACCTCTACCAACCGAGCCACCCTGACGGGTTGATCATAAGTATCACAAACTAATTAATCATTATGGAAACAATCACACAATGTCCTATCTAAGCAGGTCCGTAGCCAGGACTTGACATTTGGTGGTGGCTATTGCCATCGTAGGGAGGCATTACTTCTTATATTCTTTTCCTTCCACGTGTGTCTCTACTAGAATGTCTTTCTACTAGCCCAGTACATTTTTATAGAATTTCATACTGCGAATGAATGAATGTGTGTAAGCTGTATAGATCAATCATGTTTCCATGACCTATTTTTTTCACATGAAAGAAGGACTGGCCAAGGGCGAACACAACAGTAACAAAAAGCCTGATAGCTGCCAGTCTATCATAAAAAAGATAGTAAGAAAATAAAAAAAAGAGAGGTGGATCAATTCAGTTCGGGAGGTGTCTTGATACTTCTCTCTTAAAGAAAACCCTCGTAGGCAGGTGGACAATTAAAAACAGGAAGAGAGTTCCAAGTATTTCACCAGCGAAAAACGGTGCAGAGTGAGTAATGGTTACTCTTGCATTAGTAAGAATGGACAGAATAGGGATGAGAATGAGTATAAATTTGTGTCAGCGAGGCACGTGAGAAGGGAAGCATGCAGTTAGCAAAGTTCAGAAGAGCAGTGATCATGAAAATAACGGTAGAAGAAGCAAGAGAAGCAACATTGCGGGCGATATTTAAAGATTGAAGACAGTCCAGTCAGAGGCAGGATTTAATGCATACAAGAGCTTTTGACTCAACCCTGTTTAGGAGAGCTGTATGAGTGGATCCTCCCCAAACATGTGAGACATACTCCATACATGGGCGGATAAGACCCCTGTACAAAACATGCAGCTGGGAGGGAGAAAAAAAATGGACGCATATGCCACAGGACACCTAACTTCTTAGAAGCTGATTTAGTAAGAGATGATGTGAGATTTTCAGTTCAGATTTTTTCGTGCCTGATATTCCAGATGTTCATTGTAGATAGGCGACGTTAGTGTCATTGAATAAGAGGGGATGCTGTCTGAAGTTAATGTCGAAGTAGATAGGTGAAGAAATATTTTTTTTGAGGCATTGAAAAAAACAACTGTTTGCTTTGCCCCTTGAGAGATAAAAAATATTATACGTTTAGGCGTTCTGTGCAACCCTCTCCGTGAATACTTTCTTCATGTTTGAATTGTACGTCTATGAAGGCCTTTGAGAATTGCAGGGTAGAGGCTATCATCGTAGGAGTGGATAGGTTTTTTGAGTGAGACTTAGAATATCATACCCTCTTCCCTTCCAACCTTGCGCTGTAGACACCAGAGCGGCCGTAGTGGGTGGTCGTGGGCCGGTCCTGTTTGACTGCTGCTCTTCTCTGGCACCAGGGGGACTCGTATCCGGCCCTCGCCACTGGCCACTCCTCCCTCTCCGTCCTCGCCCGGCTGTCAAGAAATACTATCAACACGCGCCCTGTTGCAGCCCCACCACGCACCGATCAAGACACTCTACAGATACATCCTTTAAACCCTGTATTTAAGGTCTTATTATCGTACCTGCGCCTGTACACCCACAACACACACCACACACACACACACACACCGGAGCCACACACACACACACCACAACCCACACACACACCACACACACACCACACACACACACACACCACACACACCACACACACAAACACACACACACCACACAACACATACACACACACACACACACACACACACACACAAACACACCACACACACACAACACACACAACACCCACTCCACACACACACACCACACACCACACACACAACACACACACACACACACACAAAAAAAAACATATTACGTATACACTCACACACTTATTATAACTTCAGTACAACTTTCTTCCTCTTGTTAGATGTATAGTTCTATGTAAAAATACAACTAGAGTACACAGACACACACACACACACACACACACACACACAGACAACACACACCACACAACAACACACCACCACACCAAAAACAAAGAACACACACACAGACACAGACACACACACACACACACTTATAACTTCACTACAACTTTTTCTTCCTGCCTTCTCGACTGTCTCCTTGATGATTGTTGTCGCTTTTCTTACTGTCAATTTACAAGACTGACGCTACATGGTTCCCTCTTATATATTTCAGTAGCTGGGACGCCTTGCCACCTCGCCCTCATGAATATATTCCAGCTCCTTACATACATACAGACACACACATACACATACACACACACACATACACACACACACCACACACACACACATTCTCTCTCTAACTCTCTAACAAACACACACACACACACACAATCTCTCTAACACACACACACACACACACACACACACTCTAACACACACACAAACACACACTCTCTCTAACAAACACACACACACACTCTCTTTCACCCTGTCTAACAAACAAACAAACACACACTCTCTCTCTCTCTCTAACACACACATACACACTTTACATGGCTATAGATCACCCTCCTTTTTTTATGTTGGAGCCTTTAGCGCTATTTAGCACATGTAGGCTATTGTTTCTTTTCTTTTGAGGGCTCAGGTGGTTGGCCCGGCACTTTCTGGAGTCGTGATGTCGGTCGCTCTCGTCCGTTGCTGGCTCAGGCTGGATTTTTATAGTGATTCCTGTGGTCTTAGGTGAAGATACTGTTTTCTGTGGTGTTAGGATCCTCAGTCAGGCTCATGCTGCCACCTGGTGTTTCCTCTGTCGCACTCGCAGTCGAAAGAACAGGTATAGCTGCATGTGAGTTTTTTCAGTCACTCGACGATGGATTTAACAGTTGCTCGTTGATAGTTGAACTTAGACTCGGGACCTTCTGCTCCCCTACCAGGCTCTTGTCGACCGCATTAAAGAAGGTCGAAAGAGTTGCCCCCGGCAGGATTCGAACTCGGGACATTGAGCTCACCACTCCAAGACGCTAACCACTCGGCCACCGCCTCCCTGAACTAATACACTCATCTATACACCCAATACACACACGCAGACATACGTTATTGCCGCGGCCCGCCTCCGCCCCCTCCTTCATCACCAGCCAAGCGTAATGGCTGGCAAATGGGCGGCAGATGCTCACGCCCACCTCCTCGTTTATCCTCTGTGGCAATTATCATCACGACTCATCAGGCTCAGCGCTTCTATCAATGTCTTCTATCAATACGGTTATTACCTTCTATCTTCTATCAATACGGCTATTATGGCTCAGTGATGGATGATTCTCCTCCACCTAGACGGAGAAAACAAAGTAGTGTTATCTTCCTGCTTTTAAGGCGAGAAGGAGGATGTGTTGTGGCGTCTTAGCGTTGTGTAGTGGTTGTGTAGGTGTGTCTTGTGGTGTGGTGGTTGTGTAGGTGTGTCTTGTGGTGTGGTGGTGGTGTAGGTGTGTCTTGTGGTGTGGTGGTTGTGTAGGTGTGTCTTGTGGTGTGGTGGTGGTGTAGGTGTGTCTTGTGGTGGGGTGGTTGTGTAGGTGTGTCTTGTGGTGTGGTGGTTGTGTAGGTGTGTCTTGTGGTGTGGTGGTGGTGTAGGTGTGTCTTGTGGTGTGGTGGTTGTGTAGGGGTGTCTTGTGGTGGGGTGGTGGTGTAGGTGTGGCTTGTGGTGTGGTGGTTGTGTTGGGGTGTCTTGTGGTGTGGTGGTGGTGTAGGTGTGTCTTGTGGTGTGGTGGTTGTGTAGGTGTGTCTTGTGGTGTGGTGTGTGTAGTTGTGGCCATTGTTGAGTGTGGGTGGTTGGTAGGTGGTGTCTTGTGGCGGTGGTGGTGGTGTAGTGTGTCTTGTGTGTGGGTGGTGTGTATGGGTGTCTTGGTGGGGTCGTGGTTTGTGTAGGTGTGTCTTGTTGGTGTGGTGGTTGTGTCAGGTGTGTCGTGTGGTTTGGTGGTTGTGTCGGTGTGTCTTGTGGTGTGGTGGTTGTGTAGGTGTGTCTTGTGGCGTGGTTGGTGGTGTAGGTGTGTCTTGTTTGTGGTGGTTGTGTAGGTGTGTCCTTGTGGCGTGGTGGTGGGTGTAGGTGTGTCATTGTGTGTGGTGTGTGTAGGTGTGTCATTTGTGGTGTTGTGGTTGTGTAGGTGTGTCTTGTGGCGTGGTGGTTGGTGTAGGTGTGTCTTGTGGCGTGGGTGGTGTGGAGGGGTGTCTTGTGGCGTGGTGGTGGTGTAGGTGGTGTCTTGTGTGTGGTGGGTTGTGTAGTGTGTCTTGTGTGGGTTGGTTATGGTAGGTGTGTCTTGTGGTGTGGTGGTGGTGTAAGTGTTCTTGTGGTGGGTGGTGTGTAGGTGTGTTGTTTGTGTGTGGTGTTGGTGGAGGTGTGTCTTTGTGGTGTGGTGTGTGTGTAGGGGTGGTCTGTGTGGGGTGGTTGTGTAGGGTTTTTGTGGTGTGGTGGTTTGTAGGTGTGTCCTTGTGGTGTGGTGTTGTGTAGGGGTGTCTTGTGGTGTGGTGGTTGTGTAGGGGTATCTTGTGGTGTTTGGTTGTTAGGGTGTCTTGTGGTGTGGTATTGGTGAGGTGTATCGGGGTGTCTTGGGTGTTGTGGTTGTGTAGGTGTGTCTTGTGTGGGTGTTTGTGTAGGGTGGCTTGTGGTTGGGGTGGTGGTGTAGTGGTGTTGTGGTAGTGGCTCTTATTGGTTCCATTTACGCCGGGCAGACAATCGGTGTGATTGGAGTGGGTGCTCTGAAGCGCGCTCTCAGGGTTTTTCTTCCGCCGCGTTAGGGTGACCGCTGTTATGAGGAGGAGACACTAAGCCCGTGGCGGAAATTATTCTGCAACAGTGTTTAAAGGTAGTAGTTTCCTACCGGGTGGAAAGTGTTTCGAGACGTACCTTTAGCCAGGCGGGCTGGGCAGGGAATCAGTGGAAAAGAATTGAGTTTTACGGTTTTTCGCAACGTTATAGTAAACAAGATATATTACAAAATTATTATTCCTACAGGTACATTGAAATCCCTTAACATCAAATTACATGTAAATTAAAAATGCGTGTTTCGCTGCCCTATATCAAAGGTATTGAAATTAATACCCTTATACAAGTATTTTTAAAGGGAAGCTTAATGTAAATCATCCGCACTTTAAGTTTTAGATACTTAAAACAACCTTCGCTCGGCCTTCAAAACAAAACCATCGTTATTTTCACTTTAACATGTCAAGCAAATCCGTCGTATCAGTGTCATAGAAATGAAATACATGATGGAAATAGTAAGCAGGATAACGCGGAATGAAAGAGAAGGCATAGGAAGGATAAAGCATGATGAGAAGAAGGATATGGAGGTACAGGCAGGGATGAAGAATGCATAGCGGATAAATCGGATGAAGAAAGGGATCGCAGGATAAAGCAGGATGAAGAGAAGGGATAGCGGATAAGCAGAGTGAAGAAGCAGGCATAGCAGTGATAAAAGCAGGATGAAGAAGAAGGCATAGGAGGATAAAGCAGGATGAAGAAGAAGGGATAGGAGGATAAAGCAGGATGAAGAAGAAGGCATAGCAGGATAAAGCAGGATGAAGAAGAAGGGATAGGAGGATAAAGCAGGATGAAGAAGAAGGCATAGCAGATAAGCGGATGAAGAAGAGGGTGAGGGGATAAAAGCAGGAATGAAGAGAAGGCATTAGGATAGCAGATAAAGCAGTATTGACAGAAGTATAGGAGGATAAATCAGGATCAAGAAGAAGGCATAGCAGGATAAAGCAGGATGAAGAAGAAGCATCGCAGGAATACAGCCAGGATAATAAGAAGGCATAGGAGGATAAAGCAGGATGAAGAAGAAGGGCATAGCAGGATAAAGCAGGATGAAGAAGAAGGCATAGGAGGATAAAGCAGGATGAAGAAGAAGGCATAGCAGGATAGCACGATAAGGATAAGAAGGGATAGGAGGTAAAGCAGGAATGCAAGAAGAGGGATAGGAGATAAAGATGAATGAAGAAGAAGGCATAGCAGGATAAAGCAGGATGAAGAAGAAGGCATAGGAGGATAAAGCAGGATGAAGAAGAAGGGATAGGAGGATAAAGCAGGATGAAGAAGACGCCTAGAGCGATAAAGGGCAGGGATTAGAAGAAGGATTAACAGGACTAAAGCAAGATGAAGACGAGTCATAAGCAGCTAACGCAGGATGAATAAGAGGGATAGCAGATTAAAGCTGATGAAGAGGAAGGGGATGCAGTTATAAAGCAGGATGAAGAGAATTCATAGCATGATAAAGCATGGCTGAAGACGAAGGGCTAGAGGTAACGCAGGATGAAGAATAAGGGTAGGGGGGGATAAAGCAGTGAAGAAGATGCATAGAGGATAAAGCAGGATGACTAGAAGGCATAGCAGGATAAGCGGATGAAGAAGAATGCATAGCAAGGATAAGCAAGGATAAGAGGAAGGGATAGTAGGACAAGTCAGGATAGAAGAACGCATAGGCAGGAAAGGCAGGATGAAGAAGAAGGATAGCAATAAAGCAAGATGAAGAAGAAGGCCTAGCAGGATACCAGCCGATAGAAGAAAGAAGGGATAGCAGGATAAAGCAGATGGAGAAGAAGGGATAGCAGGATAAAGCAGGATGAAGAAGAAGGCATAGCAGGATAAAGCAGGATGGAAGAGAAGGCTAATAGGAAGGGATAAAGCGGATGAAGAAAACATGGATAAGGAGGATAAAGCAGGTATTAAGAAGAACAGGCATGAGGATGATAAAAGCAGGATTAAGAAGAAAGAGCAATAGCAGTGATAAAGCGAGGATTAAGAAGAAGGCATAGCAGGATAAACGCAGGATGAAGAAGAAGGCAGAGGAGGATAAAGCAGGATTAAGAGAAGGCAATAGCAGGATAAAGCAGGATTAAGAGAATGCCTATGCAGTATAAAGCAAGGATGAAGAGAAGGCATAGGTAGGATAAGCAGGATAAGAAGATAGGCATAGGAGAATAAGCAGGATGAAGAAGAAGGCATAGCAGGATAAAGCAGGATGAAGAAGAAGGCATAGCAGGATAAAGCAGGATGAAGAAGAAAGGGAGCAGGATAAGCTGATTAAGAAGAAGGGATAGAGGATACGCAGGATGACGAAGCGCATAAGCCGATTAGCATATGAAGACAGACGGATACGACCGGATAAAGCAGGATGAAGAGAAGGCATAGGATAGGATAAAGCAAGGATAAGAAGAAGGGATGGAGGATAAAGCAGATGAAGAAGAGGCATAGCAGATAAAGCAGGATGAATGAGAAGGCATAGGATGATAAGCAGGATGGAAGAAATAAGGGATATGAGGATAAAGCAGGATGAAGAAGATAGGGAAGGAGGATAAAGCATGATGAAGAAGAAGAGGATAGCAGGTTAAAGCAGCTGAAGAAGAAGGGATAGGAGATACAAGCAAGATGAAGAAGCAAAGGGCATTGAGCGGATACAGCAGGATGAAGAATAGGCCATGCAGGATAAAGCGGGATTCAATAAGAAGGCAATAGGAGGATAAAGCAGGATGAAGAAGAAGGGATAGCAGGATAAAGCAGGATGAAGAAGAAGGCATAGGAGGATAAATCAGGAATGCAGCATAAGGGATAGGAGGATAAGCCGATGAAGAATAAGGCCAGGAGGATAAAGCAGGATGGAAGAAGAAGGGATTCAGCCTGATCAAGCAGGATGAAGAAGAAGGCATAGGAGGATAAAGCAGGATGAAGAAGAAGGGATGGAAGGATAAATCAGTATGAATGAGAATGCATAAAGTCAGGATAAAGCAGGATAAGAAGAGGGATAAGGAGGATAAAGCAGGATGAAGAAGAAGCATAGCAGGATAAAGCCAGGATGGAGAAATTGGGATAGGAGGATAAAGCAGGATGACGAAGAAGGCATAGGAGGATAATGCAGGATGAAGAAGAACGTCATAGCATGTTAAAAGCAAGGATGGAAGAAGAAGGGATAGCAGGATAAAGCAGGATGAGAAGAGGCATAGCAGGGATAAGCCTGAATTAAGAAGAAGGCATGGGAGGGATACAGCAGGATGAGAAAAAGGGATATGAAACAAAGGATCGAAAGGCAGGATGAAGAGAAGGCTAGCAGGATAAAGCAGGATGAAGAAGAATGGCCATAGGAGGAAAAGTAAGCAGGATGAAGGAGAAAGGCATAGGAGGATACAGCAACAAGGAGATGAAGAAGCAAGGGATAGCAGGATAAAAGCAGGATGAAGAAGAGGCATAGCAGGATAAAGCAGATGAATAAGACGGGGATCGGAGGATAAAGCAGGTATGAAGAAGACGGGCATCGTAGGATAAAGTCAGGATGAAGAAGAAGTGATTCTCAGGATAAGCAGGGATGAAGAAGAAGGCATAGGGGATAAGAGCATGATGACGAAGAAGGGCTAGGAGGATAAAGCAGTAGAAGAAGAAGCATAGCAGGCTAAAGCCGGTGACGAAGAATGGAATAGGAGGATAAGGCCGATGAAGGAAGAAGGCATAGGAGGATAAAGCAGGATGAAGAAGAAGGGATAGGAGGATAAAGCAGGATGAAGAAGAAGGGATAGGAGGATAAAGCAGGATGAAGAAGAAGGCATAGCAGGATAAAGCAGGATGAAGAAGAAGGCATAGGAGGATAAAGCAGGATGAAGAAGAAGGGATAGGAGGATAAAGCAGGATGAAGAAGAAGGGATAGGAGGATAAAGCAGGATGAAGAAGAAGGGATAGCAGGATAAAGCAGGATGAAGAAGAAGGCATAGGAGGATAAAGCAGGATGAAGAAGAAGGCATAGCAGGATAAAGCAGGATGAAGAAGAAGGGATAGCAGGATAAAGCAGGATGAAGAAGAAGGGATAGGAGGGAAGTGCGGAAAATAAACTCATGCAGTAAACACGAAAAATCGAGAGTAAGTTTGAACACATCATCATCATCAATGCAAAATAATAAACATCCACGAGTCTGGCTTTTAAAAATGCAACATTGCATCATTACAACACTGCTTCAGCAATATGAAGTATGCGCCCCTGTATATTTTATTTGCTTTAGTACTTAAGTTCATTCCCTCATCTAATATATCTAATATACTATAGGAGTAACTGTCTGTCTGTCTGTCTGTCTGTCTGTCTGTCTGTCTGTCTGTTTTGGGTAGCCGAAACGGTATCATTTTGATGGATAGGCTCAAAAATCGCAAATAATCGTAGGTGTTAAGTGGGCTTGGTCTCATGTGTATTGAATGTTCTGAAGGGCGTTTTTGGGATAACACACTTAAGAGTATTAGAATTACAGGAAGGAACTCTGCGGTTAACGTTTTGCCCGCTTTCATTAATCCGAGACTCATGGACTGTGACCGTTTTTTTGTGTGTGTGTTTGTGTGTGTGTGTGTGGCGTGTTGTGTGGTGTGTGTGGTGTGTGGTGTGTGTGTGTGTGTGTGGTGTGTGTGTGTGTGTGTGTGTGTGTGTGTGTGTGTGTGTGTGTGTGTGTGTTGTGTGGTGTGGTGTGTGTGTGTGTGTGTGTGTGTGTGTGTGTGTGTGGGTGGCCATGCATGCATGTGTGTCTGTGTGTGGTGGCATGCTGCCATGCATGTGTGTGTGTGTGTGTGTGTGTGTGTATGTGTGTGTGGTGTGTGCTGTGTGGTGTGTGTGTGTGTGTGCGTGTGTGTGTGTGTGTGTGTGTGTGTGCATGTGTGTGCATGAGTGCGTGAGTGCGTGCTTGTGCGTGAGTGTGTGTATGTGTGCTGTGTGTGTGAGTGTGTGTGTGTGCTTGCAGTACAATCTGTGGTCTGGGTGAAATCGTGGGGCTGGGTATGCAGGCGTGGGGTTTGGGTTGGAGGCAGGCTACGGGGTGGTAGGGGTGGTCTACCCCCGAGGCCCTATTGACCAATGGAGGACGCAGCACAACACGATTGGAGTTTTGCACTCAACAGTTGTTGTTAAAATACTACAACTACACACATCTATCGTGGGTCCGAAAGGCCCACCAGCACTGTCTAATATACTATAGGAGTAGCCGTTGGTTGTGGTGTCTGTTTTGGGTAGCCCGAAACTGTAAATTCAATTTTTGATGAAGTATGCTCAAATCCAAATAAATGCGAGGTTGTAAACCGCTTGGTCCCATGTCGATTGAATCATTTTGATGGGGGGTTTTGGGCTACAAACGCTTTCAGGAGATTAATTACAGGACGAACCTGCGGAACGTCTTGCCGGCATTTCACTACACCTTCCGTACTCATAGACTGTACTATTCATACTCTCAATTGCGTAGTGTTAGTGAGTGAGGTGTGTGTGTGTGCTTGTCAGGATAGGCGTGGGGCTATGGGGTGAGCGGCTACGGTTGTGGTAGGCTGGTCTACCCCGAGTACTTTGCCAGTGGACCAACGACAAGCAACAACACATTGTAAGTTTGCACGTCACCGTGTTTGTTTAAATATACTACTACTACAACATCAATAACATGGGTCCGAAGGGACCCAACACGCACTTGTGTCTACTATATTTTTATGTTGTTTGTTTTTCTGTATGCCTTCGGGTGAGAATAAAATTATTATTATTATTATTATGCCTGTCTCGCCTTGGGTCCGCGGCCTGAACACTGACCGAATGAAGACCAATGGCTACAAACAACCCATCGACCCGTCGTCATATTCCCGTTTCCCTGGAATAGTATTGTGGCTTTACTCTTGAATACGTCAGGTTACGTTACGCCTGGTAGCAGATAGGTAAGCTTTTGTTACCTGATAGATGTCCATTAACTTTGTGTGGGAATCACAATGAGGGTATTTTCGAGAAGTTATCGTATGGTTTAGTTTTCGGGCTACAGCCAAACGTCATTCCTCGGAAACCACAGACTCGCATTAGGCGATCAGCCTGGGGGGGTTGGTCGGTATCAAATTAGGGCTAGATAATGCTATAATGTTTTTTTTGGGGGGGAGGGGGGAAGTATAAATGCCTAGATTAGAAACATGTGATAAGCATTGATGCATTGACAGCTTTATGAGTTATCCACTTTTCCAAACTGTAATATTTAAATAATTATTAAATATAAGATATAAGATTTAAAAAAAAAATATTTTTCAGGTGTCGATTTCAGTCTGGCGAGAGAGGACCGCGATCGACTGGCGACGTTGTGAGCCCCTCGAGGAGACCACCACTGTGCCGTAAGACACCGGCCCGCGAGGTCGTGCGTTCATGAGAAAGTCGGTTTTTTGGAGTGGAGGGTAGAGTAGCAGCCGACTACCTTCGAAGCGATTGTTGATAGGCTGGTGTGTTAGAAGAATCCGTGACCAGAATCCGGTGTCGTGGTAGCTGTGGAATCTTCACGTAGAGGCCTGGAATGTCCGTTAACATGGAAACGCCACAGGCACCCGCCAAGAAACTGTGCATCGATACACCAGGCGGTATCCGACGAGAGATGAACTTTTGTCAATCCTCAAAGCCATGGCCTCCTGGTTAACCTTACTTGAAGCCGCCAAAGTCAGGAACCATGTCCCCATTCTCGACGTTTCCAAAACGCTTCGGACAAAGCAGTTCAAATTATAATTCTTCATCGAAATGTAAGAAGCATGGTTCACCATGAAAAAGAGACTTGAAACTCTGAAAAGTTAAAGCAGTGAATGTAGTAGTGATCTATCTGGTAGTAGTGACTGTCCTCGTCAAAAAGTCTCCATAACATCAACACATGATCAGAGTTTATGCTCCGAATCTGCGTATTCTGTAGCAAGGTCAAGTTCAAAAAGCACTCCCAATACCGTGAAACACTTACGTCTGAGCTTCACAACTGAGAGTAGATCAAACACTAGAAGAGTGCCGTCAAGAATGCAGACGGCAGTGATGATAGCACTAACCATAGAGACTTGTTGCCGCAGAGGGCCACTACCACTGCTTCATGCTATAGGAATTACACGTAGGAACAAAGAGGACAGCAATGAGATGATAAAGAGAAATCAATTAATTTATACTGTTCACAGGTTGAGGAGAAGCTTACCAAGGAACTTTTCGAATACATCAGAGAAGATATTACCCCAACAAAGGATTATACCAAGTACACCTCCTTGACCACAAAATTGGAATCATTAATGTTTTCCTGGTGGAGTTATCTTCTGAAGGATTCACAAAGATAATATGCACAAACTGAAATCCGAGCTTGGAGGTGCAGTAGACATATTTTCCGACGACAAGGAAGTTGTTGCTGGTTCCATGCTGTGTCTCATTAAAGGATGTTTGTCCTTGGACAATCAAAATCTACATAGGGACTCACGCTTTGGAAGCAGTCTACAGATATCAACAAATCCTATGATCAGACTTCGTCACATATCCGACCGGCCATCAGAAGGCATATTTCAAATAGAAATGGACAAAATTTAATATCAATTATTTGGTTGTAATGTTGGCGCCATTTTGGAAAAAGGGAGATAACTCATATAAGCTGCCACCCCCACAATGCTATCACATGTTTTTCTAATTCTAGGCATTTATACCTTCTCAAAAACACTCTACCATTTCTCAGCCCTAATTTGATACCGTGAGCAAAATTTCGGAACCGGGGCTGACCGACTACTAGAGAACGGGAATATGCACCCGGCGGCGAGCCTCCTCCTCACAAACCCCTGCCCATTCTTCAGGCCGCCTAACAATAGAGGTGGGCGCGATACTTTTTTTTGGTAGTGACGATAACGATAGCCTGGCGATACTTTTTTCCCGCTAGTTCGAATACGCGATACTTGCTTCCTTGTTCGGATTTTCTCTAAACGATACGGGATACTGGGTACTTCCGCTACCGATACTTTTTTCTTAAGCGTAGTATCGCTCGATACTGCGATACCAAAATTTAGCTTTGTGATACTTTGCTTCCTAAAAAACACTGTATTAGCCAAACAAAGATTATTTTACTTAAACTACAGTTTGTTAGGCACATTAAACATTGTATATATTTTTTTTAAACTGACCCATTTATTTTTAAAATATAAAACACACGGGAAGTCTCGGCGGGAAATTTAAGCGATACTATGATTGCGTACTATAATCCGCTACTTTGAATGCTTTGGCGATACCTGCGATACTGCGATAACTTTTTTGGCGGTGGCGATATTATCGCAGTATCGCACTAATATCGCTCTCGCCCACCTCTGCTAACCAAATGGTCCCAGCGTTGCAATGAAGTTATTCGGACGACGCGGGAATCGACGAATTAGTTTGAAATCTATCTGAAAATTTGAAACTTCCCGTAACGCTGGCTTCCCCCTCATTTCACCGGAACGAGTAGTTAAGAGAATAAAAAAAGAGACAAATGTAACCCTGCCTGGCGTATCGGTTAGTCTGTCGTAAAATAAGTAAAAGAAATGTCGGAGTAACTCTCTCACTCAATCCGTCCTTCGCTCCTCGCCGTAATTAAGTCGATGAAATTACTGATATGTAACTTATGGATGAATGATGAAGTCGGTGCGCTCACTTATATATTAATTAAACGCCGACACTCTTTTGGAGTAGCCGGAGTGCGAGAGAAGAAATACCATTCTTGACGCTGAACACGGTGAGGGAAGGGACGGATGAGAATGACCTGCTGGGGTTTCGAACGTCCATGAGCGTGCGGGGTTGAGTGGAAATACTGCAATGCGCGAGTCTGTTATATGAAGTGCCACCGCCGTGTATCACTTCGCTTACGTGTGGCTCAGTGCACTAAGACACAGAACTACTGTATCATTATTTTTATTGCTTTCATTACCCATTACTACATCTACTAAATTGTATTATAATATTATTGCTACTGTGTATTACGATAGCACTGGTTTACTGCTACTGCTTGCTGGGTGTTGGGGTGTATAGCGGGGTATGGTTTTAACCAGGAGGGGGAGCGGGTCTCGTCCATGCACAACCCCTCACCACACCATTACCCTGTTCTGTTGGCCGATCCGCGCCTCCTTGTCCTAAGCACCCGAGGCCGCTGCAGATATTCTATGCCGGGATTTAAGGCCGCGAGCTCATTAGTCCTATCCGTCTCTTAAGTCACAGTTGCAGCCAGACAGAATAACCCGATTAGCGTAATGGATCTTGCGACAGCCCAACGATCTCTCCTCTTCTGTCCTGGCCTCTCGTGTTCCCTTGCTCACGACGTTCCTCAACCCCTCCCTCTCACCCTTCCAAGACCCTGTCTCTTTGTCCTGCCTCCTGCCTCCTGCCCCTTTCCACCAACGCTCCATTCATTAAGAGAAGGCTCCGGTCGGCGATAATGTAGTGTGGAGTCAGCGAGTTAATGGTGCAGGCTCGCCTCTCTCTCCTCACCACCTTCGCCTCCTCCTCCTCTTGCTCCTCCTCCTGCTCCTCTTGCTTCCTCCTACTCCTCCGCCTCCTCTCCTCGCTCCGATCCTCTTGCTCCTCCTCCTCCTCCTGAGTCGCCCTCTGTCGCGGCTCTCCCCTTCCCCTTGTTCCGCGATCCCGGCTCTCCAGGCTCCCTTTCTCCCCCTAACACTTTACCTTTCCCCTAAGTCTAGTTCAGGCCTCACCATGTCTCTCCCGACCTCCACTCACTCATTCACCTAAGGCTTTCACTTCACCAGTTCAAGGCCCTTCATTCTTCCTCTTCCTCCTCCTCCTCCTCCTCCTCCTCCTCCCTCCTCCTCCTCCTCCTCCTCCTCTCCTGGTCTCTCATTATCCTCCTTCCCTGTCCTCATCGTCGCATCTTTATAACTTCATTTTCACAGAACACTGAGATATTACTTAACTCGAACCACTCATGTTAACTTTACCTTTATTTTCTCCCCCCCCTTCTCTCTCTCTCTCTCTCTCTCTCTCTCTCTCTCTCTCTCTCTCTCTCTCTCTCTCTCTCTCTCTCTCTCTCTCTCTCTCTCTCTCTCTCTCTCTCTCTCTCTCTCTCTCTCTCTCTCTCTCTCTCTCTCTCTCTCTCTCTTATTCTCTCTAAGTATGATTTATAAATGTATTCAGTTATACACACACACACACACACACACACACACACACACACACACACACACACACACATACACACGACCGCCTGAACGGCACAGGCGGTTGCCGTTCGGCTTAGGTTAGGGCGTCCGGTACACTTCTGTGGTCTGGCGTTCGATCCCCGGCCCGGCTCATTCCCGGGGATTTTTCTACTGAGAAATTCGGGCGGTCACTGTCCCCCTTGAGCAAGGGATGGGGTGTGTGGTGTGTGAGGTCCCAGCATTACCCAAGATCGGCAATAATGAGCTGCAAGCTCGCACCGGGAGGGTGAAACTGGCGATCACGAGTCCGACTTGCGTGGACAAGACCATGGGTGAATAACAACACACACACACACACACACACACACACACACACACACACACACACAGACACACACACACACACACACACACACACACACACACACACACACACACACATAGTTTCCCCACGGCACCGGTAACAACAATATTTTTACCTCAGGAAAAGAAAGAGATAAAAAAGGCTGGTCTTCCTCCCCCTCCTCCCCCACCAGCACCTTCACCCTCACCCAAGACTCCCCCCACCCCACCACAGCACCTCACACCCGTCACCCAAGACTCCCCCTCCTCCCCCACCAGCACCTCACCCGTCACCCAAGACTCCCCTCCTCCCCCACCAGCACCTTCCGACCCTCATCACCCAAGACTCACCCTCCTCCCCCACCACAGCACCTTCACCCGTCACCCAAGACTCACCCTCCTCCCCCACCCAGCACCTTCACCCGTCACCCAAGACTACACCACCTCCCACCAATTTCCCCACCGCACCTTCACCCGTCACCGCAAAGACTCCCCCTCCTCCCCCACCAGCACCTTCACCCGTCACCCAAGATCCTCCCCCACCGGCACCTTCACCCGTCACCCAAGATCTCCCCCACAGCACCTTCACCCGTCACCCAAGACTCCCCCTCCATCCCCCACCGTGCACCTTCCACACCCGTCCCCAAGAATCCCCGTCCTCCCCCCAGCACCTCAGCTCGTCACCCAAAGACTCCCCCACCAGCCTTCACCCGTCAACCCAAGACGCCCCCTCCTCCCACACCAGCACCTTCACAGACGTCCCCAAGACTCTCCCCCACCACATACACACACATTCACCCGGTCACCCAAGACTTCCCCGCCCCAGCACCTTCACCCTTCACCCAAGACGCCCTCCTCCCCCACCAGCACCTTCACGCCGTCACCCAAGAACTTCCCCCACCAGCACCATTCAACCCGTCACCCCAAGACTCCCCCAATCCTCCCATACCCACCACCCTGCACCCGTCCCCAGACTCCCCAACCAGCAACCTTGCACCCGTCACCCAAAGAACATAAAGCCCCCTCCTCCCCCACCAGCACACTTCCACCCGTCACCCAAGACTCCCCCACTCAGCACCTTCACCCGTCACCCGAAGACCTTCCCCCCCTCCCCACCAGCACCTTCACCCGTGTCCAAGCTCCCCCCTCCTCCCCACCAGCACCTTCACTCACCCGTCTCTCCAAGACTCCCCCCCTCACCCCACGCGAGCACCTTCACGCGTCACCCAAGACATCCCCACTCCTACTCCCCGCACCAGCACCTTCACCCGTCACCCAAGACTCCCCCTCCTCCCCCCCCACAGCACCTTCCCGCCCGTCACCCAAGACTCCCTCCCTCCCCCCAGCACCTTCACACCGATCACCCAAGACCTCACACGACTCCCTCAGGGGCACCGTGCGCGATATCGGGCCAACCCACCAGCGCCACCACTGCCAACGACCACCACCGCCGCCACAACCGCCCACCACAGCCCCCACCACAGGACTCAGAGGCTCCCCTTCCTGTCCCGCCCCCAACGCTGTACCACCAACACACAAACCACCGCAGCAGCAGCAGCAGGCAGGCACCAAGAAACAAAGAAAGTGAAAGCAAGGGAAAAAATAAACATTAGTAACGTATTGTAGCTCTATCAGATAACACGCAGCCCAGGCTAAACTAGGGAGGGGGGGGGAGGAAGAAAAAAAAAAAATGGGGGGGGGGCACTTAGAGCGCATACCTCCGCCCGAATAATTTCCTCAATTCAAAAAATTCAATGGTTGCCATGCAACAGTTTGTGATTCGCGTTCATCCAAAACAAAGATAGATAATTTTTATATCTATATAATATATATTTATATATCTATAAATATATATATATATATATATATATAGAGAATATATTCTATATATATCATATCGAATATATTATATATATTATATATATCTGCTATATATATCTATACTATATGTGATAATATATAATATCTATATATATCTATAATATATATATATACCTCTGCCACGAAGTTGGAGGGAGGTTATGTTTTCACGCCCGATCTGTCTGTTTTGTTTGTTTGTTTGTTTTATGTACAGGATTTCGCGAAAAGTTAACGAATAGATTGAACCAAACTTGGTATACCAAGTCTATTTGGTATAAGGGAGAACGATTTTCTTTTGGATGAAATCGAATCATACAACACCTGTTTGCCATGGAACATGGCTTGTATAGTTATTACTCTATCGCGGGAAATTAAAGAGTCGACCTCGTACCTTTCTACTAGCAACACAAAGCATGTCAATTATCAACGCATCAACATTTCTGCTCCTCTCAACAGAAGTCAGTAACACATTCCCTGCGTCTCGTTACTCAGGCAAAAAAGGCTTCTTTTCATCACAAGGGTGCGTGTGGAACAAATCTATCACATTCACACCTTTCCATTCCTCATATGTGTCCCTGTTCCTCATTCTCTTTCTCCTTTATACGGTATGGCTAGGATACCTTATTCTTCATCTCTCTCTCGTCTCTCCTCCCGAACGGGTCTTCTGCGTCGGTCTCTCTCGTCTCTTCTCTTCTCTCGCTCTCTCTCCTCTCTCTCTCTCTCTCTTCTCTCTACTCATCATCATACATCTCTCAGGGGCATCATCTCTCTCTCTCTCTCTCACTCTCTCTCTCATCTCTCTCTCACTCTCTCTCTCTCTCTCTCACATGTCCATTCACTGACACACGAACATGCAACAATATCCAAAATTGATTAATCTCATTATTAAAGAGGTACAAGAAGCTAAATTCCTTGGAGTTGTTATTGATAGCAAGCTAAGATGGAAAACACAACATAGAGAATGTAATGAATATATTTCCAAAAATAATAGGTGTATAAATGAATACCGAAAAACCTTGTGCTCATACTTGAAGGTTTAAGACATATTTTTTTTATCATTAGCATATCATATTTATTGTACTGTTCAGCGAATGGGTGGGCATATAAAACATTATGTGCGCGTGGCGAGTTGTGTAATCATAAAAATTAGTTCGCATAATGTCCTCCTAAGTACACATACTACATAATGACCACTCAAGCCCTCCTTTCGTGAGTTGAAACTTCTAAAATTAATGATATTATAGACTATCTAGACTATAACTTTTGTTTATAAAGGCTTGTTGAGTGTGCTGTGTACAAAATTGACAGTGGTTTTCAGACACACGCATAGCATACAAACCAGACGAACCAATAATCTCAACTTCCATTGTGTAGAACATTCCAATGCTCACAAAGTGTTCTCACATCGGTGAAACTAACGTAAACACCAAACCTGTGGAACACTTCCAGTATGATGTAAGAATAAAGATTAAATCCGCGTGTTAAACTGCAAATAAAAAAAAGTTGAAAAGTAACTATTAAAATTAATTTATTATTATTATAATTGTGATTTGTATCATTAATTGATAATTATCATTGAATCTCTTTATCAGTACTATTATGTTATGTGTACTGTATGGTTATGAATGCTTGTTTGTGTAAATTCTGTGTGTGTCTGTGTTACTTCTTAAATTTATTTAATTATTGATAACATTAGTAGTATATTCAGTAGGGAATATAATTTTTTTTTATATAATATTTATTTTTCATGACATGTCACTGAGCATTAGGGCCGTCCTACAAGCTACAATCGCTGACCTCTTATTTAGCATAAAGTCCATAAAAAGAGTTTACGACTCAATGGACAAAGGCTTTGACATTTTCTCTACATGTATAATAACTTGTATAAATCATTAAGCCAATAAAATTATCAAGCAAATCAATCTCTCTCTCTCTTCTTCCCTCTCTCCTTTCTCTCTACGTCATCCTCTCTTCTCCTCCTCCCTCGTCTCTCCGTCTCTCGGCTCTCTCTCTTCTCTCTCTCTCCTCTCTCTCCTCTCTCTCTCTCTCTCTCTCTCTACTTATTTTCCTTCCTCCATCTCTTTTCTCTGTCCTTACTTTTATCAATATTCCTTCCTCTTTGCCCTCGCCATCTAAACTCTCCAACAAATACTTTCCCAACCTTACTTTCCTTCCCCCCCTTACACCGCCTGTATACTTCTACCTACCGCCGACACCACCTGTATATATCTACCTCCCCGACACACCTGTATAGCTCTACCACCCCGACACCACCTTGTATAAGCTCCTACCTCCCCGACACCCCCCTGTATAGCTCTACCACCCCACACCACCGTATAACTTCCTTCACCCCGACACCACCTGTATAACTCTACCACCCCGACACCACCTGTAATAAACTCTACCACCCCGACACCACCTGTATAACTCTACTCCCGAAACCCACTGTATAACTCTACCACCCCCGAACACCACCTGTATAACTCTTATCAACCCCGACACCACCTGTATACTCTACACCCCCCGACAACCCCTGTATAACGATCCTCCCCACCGCCGACACCACCTGTATAACTCTACCTCCCCGACGGCACCTGTATAACTCTACCACCCCGACACCACCTGTATAACTCTACCTCCCCGACACCACCTGTATAACTCTACCACCCCGACACCAACCTGTATAACTCTACATCCCCGACACCACCTGTATAACTCTACCACCCGACACCACCTGTATAACTCTACCAACCCCGACACCACCTGTATAAATAACCTCCCGACACACCGCCTCGCCACTCACACTGTTCGCCGCTCCGCCACCGTCGGTGGAGTAAAGGCCGTAAAGACAAAGGGTTGCGAGCGGCCCATGCATTGACGGCGAAGAATCTTAGGGTGTAGTCGTGGTGCGGGGCGCAGGGGCCGCTTTACCTGGGGCGTGGCGAGAACCTAAGAAAAATAAGAAATTAAGGAAGCTACAAGAGGCCGCGAGGCCTACACGTGGTAGTATCCTGTTAGGACAATGATAGAGAATCGGAGATAGGAAGAGGAAAGGCATGAGAAGTGATGGCGGGGTTGGTTATAGATTTGGACAGAGTGCTCTGTGTGAAGGCTTGTAGGAGTACGCAGAAGGAAAGGATGTGGCAGGAGATGAGTGGGAAGGAGGATAAAGGATTGTAGGAGAACGTAGGATGTGCGGATGTGGTAGGATATGAGTTGGAAGGAAGATAAAGGATTGTAGGAGAACGCGGAAGGAAAGGATGTGAGGAGGAAAGTATAGAAAAAGTAGTTCAATGAGAAATGGAAGGCAGGGACGTAGCGTTGAAATATGGGTCAGGAATGCAAGGGAGGTTGCTGTGTATATATATATCAAAGGAAAGAACAGTGGGGAGGGAAGGGAAAGAAGGGTCGAGGTGGGAGGGGAACACAATTAGGGGCCGCACGAGGCAGACATCAAGAGGGCAAGATTAGGCAATGAGGGAGGGAGAAGGGGGGAGAGAAGAGGATGATAGAGCGAGGGAGAGGAGGGAAAGATATATGGGACGAGAACACAAGAAGGGAGAGTAACGTGCCTATAATTTGTTTGTAGTTACCAAGGAAATTGCATATAATTGTGTAGTTACCAAGAGAAATTGCATATCATTGTTGTAGTTACCAAGGAGAAATTGCATATAATTGTTGTAGTTACCAAGGAGAAATTGCATATAATTGTTGTAGTTACCAAGGAGAAATTGCATATAATTGTTGTAGTTACCAAGGAGAAATTGCATATACTTGTTGTTAGTTTACCAAGGAGAACTTGCATATAATTTGTTTTGTAGTTACCCAAGGAGAAATTGATATGTCGTGTTGTGTAGTT
>JACEEZ010022099.1:130000-161445 GCA_016584305.1 Chionoecetes opilio
AAAACTCCTTCTCCCATTGAGACCCAGAACGTAATTTCCATTGTAATTTGGGTACCATTAGACGATTTTAGTGAATATAAGCAATATTTTATAGATATGACCTGTTTAGTATCCTTGTCCACTAACTAATTTGGTATATTCAGTTACTTTTCGTAATTTTATGGCTAACAACAGACGATATGTTATAGCCGGCAACCAACCCAGTGACTGGCTTGGTATCGCTAGAGTCGTAGTAGTATTAGTCGATAAGTATATAGTGTGTGTGTTGGAGTAGTAGTGAGTAGTAGTAGTGTTGTAGTTGTGTGAGTTCAGTGTAGTAGTGTTGTAGGATAAGTAGTAGTAGTATAGTAGTAGTAGGTAGTAGTAATTCGTGTAGTAGTAGTGTAGTAGTACGTGTAGTAGTAGTAGTAGTAGTTAGTAGTAGTATAGTAGTAGTGTAGTGTAGTAGTGTAGTCGTAAGTCACAGTAAGATAGGTAGTAGTAGTAGTATATAGTAGTAGTAGTAGTAGTATAGTGTAGTAGTAGTAGTTAGTAGTAGTAGTAGTGTAGTAAGTAGTAGTAGTAGTCAGTAATATATAGTAGAAGTAGAAGCAACCTCCGGGCGTCCTCCCTAGAGCCGACACCACCAGTGACCACCCTTCCCGCGGACTTCCCCTTCCACACTATACTACTTTCAAGTGGTCTCTGTTTATACTTACACTCCTTCGCCTCGGACGTCATAATGCGTCCTGCCGTGCGGGGAAAGGGAGAAACAGGAATAGGTTATTTACGTATCATTATTATCATTATTATTATTGTTATTATTATTATTATCATTATTATACTTATTATCATTATTATCATCGTTACTATTATTATTGTTACTATAAATACTGTCATCATTATCATAACCTTCTGTATATTACGTATACTTAAATCATTAGTAGCTCAATGATGTTTAGTTTTGTTATTACTATCTTCTACTGTACTAAATTGCCATAATGTAGACTATTTTCACCGTCTTTGCTGTTTATACGACTTTGAGTCCTTGCACGTGACTTCTCAATGGTCTTTTTTCTTCAAGTTCTTATTTCAGCAGACCTTGATGGCCTTGACTGTCTTTCTACTTATTGAATACTAATTACTTGTGATCTGTTTCAGTATCCATTAATGAAGAGAGAGAGAGAGAGAGAGAGAGAGAGAGAGAGAGAGAGAGAGAGAGAGAGAGAGAGAGAGAGAGAGAGAGAGAGAGAGAGAGAGAGAGAGAGAGAGAGAGAGAGAGACGAGAGAGAGCGATAGCGGAGCGAGAGCGAGAGCGAGAGCGATAGCGAGAGCGAGAGCGAGAGGCGAGAGCGAGAGCGAGAGCGAGAGCGAGAGCGACGGGAGAGAGAGAGAGAGAGAGAGAGCGAGAGAGAGAGAGAGACAGATAGAGAGAGAGAGAGAGAGAGCGAGAGAGAGAGGAGAGAGAGATAGTGTGTGAGAGAGATACATACAGAGAGAGGAAAGGAGAGAGAGAGAGAGAGAGGAGGAGAGAGAGAGAGAGAGAGCTCGAGGCGAGCGAGCGAGCGAGCGAGCGAGCGCGCTAGCGAGCGTGTGCGAAGCGAGAGCGAGAGCGAGAGCGAGAGCGAGAGCGAGAGAGAGAGAGAGAGAGAGAGAGAGAGAGAGAAGGAAGCAGACAGACGACAGACTATAACATCTTTCCCTTTTCTTTCTTATTTCTTTCCTAATGTTTTCCCCATTTCTTTCTTTCTTTCTTTCTTTCTTTTTTTCCAGAATTTTTCATTAGAGAGAAAAAAAACCGACCTTAAATATCACTTTCTTTCTTATTTCTGTCTTATTCTTTCCTACTTTGTTTTCTTCTTTTTATTTTTATTTTTTTTTCTTCCTCAGGACCCTCACCTTGGGATGTCGACGAACTCCCCGGTGTTGTTGAAGGCCCAGCGGTAGGAGGTGACGGGCGGGTCGGCGTTCACGGGGCACGTCACAGTGGTCTTCTCGTGCCGCCCCACGCCGTACACGTCCGTCTGCTCCACGCGGCACACGGGCGCGTCTGCGGGAAGGTAACCCGGGGAGAGGAGGTGAGAAGGGGAAGAATGGAGGACAGTAATGGGAAATGGGAGGAAGGGTGAGAAGGTAAGATGGGAAACATGTGAAAAAAGGGGAAACAAGTGGTGAGGGTGGCAGAGAAAAGGATGAAAAAGGATGGGAGGGATGCTGGGAGAAAAGGATGGGTTGGATGCTCAGAGAGGAAAATGTAATATAAGGATTTCTTCTATATAAAAATGAGGCAAAGGAGGCAAAGGAGGGAAGTGTCAATGATAATGCTGCTGGTGTTTTGTCATTTTGATCTCACTCCTTCTTATTCCTTTGATCATTTTTATTCTTATTTCCATTTTTTTTACTTTCCAACTGGTTCTACTCCCTTGTGTAGCACTGTTATTCTTCTCATCCTTCCAATTTATATACTTTGTCTTACTTGTCAATCCCTCTTCCTCTTCCTCCTCCTACTACTACTATTACTACTATTACTACTACTACTACTAACTACTACTACTACTACTCTATTACTAACTATTACTATTACTACTACTACTAAAACTACTACTACAACTACTACCACCACTACCACTACCACTACTACTACTACTACTACTACTACTACTACTACAGTACTACTACTACTACTACTACTACTACTACTACTACTACTACTACTACTACTACTACTCCTACTCTACTACTACTACTACGACTACTACTATTACACTACTACTACACACTACTACTGGGGGGGGGGGGCGCTACTAATACTACTCCACTTACTACTAACCTCAGTACACTACTAACTACTACTTACTGTGCGTGACTACCCTACTCCTACTACGATACTACTACTTACTCATCTACTACTACTACTGCTGACAAGGATTACCACTACACTAATATTTACTGTGCGCGACCATTCTATTTGCTTTTCCGTGCTGCACTGCTGCGTTTTTAATTCCGGATATTTTGAAGGTCCTGTTTTGACATCTGTTTCCGAGGCGGACCTTCCATCTTTTTCCGCGTGCGTGTGTGTGCAGGTTAGGCAATGAATGATGCACCAAACACCCCCTCACAGAGAGTTCGGGTCACCTCGCAAACCTTCTGAATTGGCTAGCTTTGAAAGGTTCCCGTGTCCCCTTTTGTAGAATTTGTCCTGCCTCTCTTCTTGTGCACTCCTTCTCTCCTTCTCACCTCATTCGTCCTCTCACATCTCTCTCTCTCTCCTCTCCGATCCTCCGTCTCTCCTCTCTCTCTCTCCTCTCTCATCACTCTGCTCTCTCTCGTCTCTCTATCTCGCTCATCTCTCTCTCATCGTCTCTCTCTCTAACATCTCTCTCTCTCGTCCTCTCTCTCTCTCTCTCTCCTCTCACTCTCTCTCTCTTCTCTCCTCTCCTCTCGTCTCTTCGTCTCTCTCCTCTCCGCTCTCGTCTCCTCTCGTCTCTCTCTCTCTCTCCTCTCTCTCTCTCTCTCTCACTCTCCTCTCTCTCTCTCTCTCGTCTCTCTCTCTCTCTATCCTCTCTCGTCTCTCTCTCTCTCTCTCTCTCTCTTCTCTTCTCCTCATCTCTCCTCTCTCTTCTCTCTCTTCTTCTCCTTCTCTCGTCTCTCTCTCCTCCTCCTCTCGTCACTCGGTCTTCCTCTCTCTCTCGTCTCTCTCCTCTCTCTCTCTCTCTCTCTCTCCTCTCTCTCTCCCTCTCGGTCTCTCCTCTCTCTCTCCTCTCATCTCTCTCCTCTCTCCTCTCTTCTCCATCTCTCTCTCCTCGCTGCGTCTCCTCTCTCTCTCTCGTCGTCTCGTCCTGCTCTCCCCTCTCTCTCTCCTCTCTCTCTCTCTCTCTCTCTCTCGTCTCTCCTCATCTCTCCTCTCTCGTCTACCCCAAAAAAAACTCTCTCTCTTCGTTCTTCTCTCACGCTCTCTCTCTATCTAGTTCTCTCCACCCACGTGCTTCTTTTCACGGCCTCGCGGGTCTCGCACATTTTTTCCCTCCCGTTCAACAATCTCTCTTCCCTCTCCACACTCTCGCTTCTTTTCTTTGCTACAGTCCTATTCTTATACCAGTCTGTGTGAGTCTCTCTCTCTATCCTCTCTCTTCCTGCCCACCCATCTCATTATCTCTCCCGTTCCACAATCACTCTCTCCCTTCCTACCCTCCTTTCTCATGCCCATAAACGCGTTTAGTAAGTTTTTCCTTCCCTTTTCCGTATTCCTTTTTTATCTTATTTTTTATGTCTTCCAACGTCGTGTCTTCCGACGTGTTTGGTCGTTGGCGTCGTGGATCACAATACCAGCCGACAAACACTTGCCTGTGCCCGTTTCGAGCCCCGTTCCGTGCCTCTACATAATGACAGGAGCGCTTTCCTCACCTCTCCTTATTAACGAGACTCGCTAATCGCTTTCGATCTTAGATCCTCCTCACAGCACGCACACAAAGAAAGACATAACAAAATAACTATGTGTCTCTGCAATATGAACACCCATTAGAGTCATAAAAATGCCTCATGTACCCTTTAATAGAACAAGTAGGACGGTACCAAGCAAACTACTCGTGTTATAGCTACAAAACAAGTGCTTGAGGCCCTTCGACCTGTATTGCTGTTTGTAGTAGTAGTATATATTAGACACTGTGATTGCAACTCCATCGTTTGTTGCTTCGCTATATTGGACACTGGTCCAAAGTACCTCGGTGGTAGACCATGGTTTCCGTGTGATTCCAACCCTTGTGTCCCGTGTGATTCCCAACCCACACACTCAACCACGGACACAAAATTTAAGTCCAAAAGTCACTGATTTTGTGGAATGCGACAGACGTTCACGCAGAGTCTTTCAGTATCTGATACTCCTAAAAGGTTTTTTAGCCCAAAACCCCCCCTTCAAAATTATTCACTCGACAAATGGGACCCGAGTCGCCCCCGCTTACCACCTAACGATTTATTTTTGTGATTTTTTTGAGCTACTCTCATCAAAATTGAATTTACAGTTTCGGCTACGCAAACAGACAGACAACAGACAGACAGACAGACAGACGGACAGCCAGACAGAAGCCAGTTGCTGTACAGAGACACACGGCTACTCCTATAGTATATTAGATATTAGATAGCTGTTAATACGCTGAACGTAACTAAAATGGCATCAACTGAGTTGAAGTTGGTTAGAAAAAACATGAAATGTAACCCCTTGAGACCCAGAGCGTAGTTACCATTGTTATTTGGGTACCATTAGACGATTTTTTAGTGAATATAAGCACATGTTATAGATATGACTGTTTAGTATCCCTGTCCAACTAGCTAATTTGGTATATGTGTGTGCCGCTACTTTCGTAATTCTATAGCTCGACAGACATACGATTTGCTTATAGCAAAGGAAAGTCATCTGGCGTGAAGTATATATATAAGGCACGTGAGTCACTCCGGTCGCATCAAATACGCACCCTTATTTATCACTCCATTACAAAAGGAAATTACTCGTGTTATTGGATACAAAAAATATACATATAAGCTGGTAAGTACCAAAAATGCATCTACTGAGTATGAATTTGGTAAAAAACACATTATTTCTTAAGGCACGTGAGTCATTGCGCGGGTCACTACTCACACTGATCTATCACTCCATTACCGGCTATTTTTGTAAAGGAAATTACTCGTATTATAGATTTTGAAAAGTGCATAAGCTGGAAAGTACTAGAAATGCATCTACTGAAAATGAATTTGTTTAGAAAAAAAACATGCTAATCATGTAATTATTTTAAAAATTAGTGCTATGACGTGTCACGCTCATGACGACGCCCGTGCCACGTCTACAACACATGCCGCCAGAGAACAGCACGTCACGGAGACGGCCACACCTTTGTTTACTGACAGAGGCACCCCTCAACCGCACCCTGCCTACGGCCGACGGTTGAGCACACGACGTCCCAGAGCAAGTTATACACCGTTCGTGTGACCGGACGTATTGTGGAAGTGACTCATAGACATTAAGGTTATAATACCTCTTGTGCATTAATGAGAATCAGGACATTTCTTACATCGGTCTGTATAAAGCCGATCATGTGTTGTACCTTATCATGCGTGCGCCATGTGGCCCCCCTTTTGTGTGTTTGTTAACCCATTCACCCATAACTATAATAATATAGGCACCGCTCAGACAACTTATCCCCTGTCGCTGCAAACAAGTAAGTATTTACTTCGTTGCCAGGACTCTGCATGAAGGCTACAAGGATATTAAACAGGTCATAGCCTATAAATGTTGCTTATGGTTAATTAAATTGGTCTTATGCGTGTTATATTACAATGGAATTACGTTCTAGGTCTAACAGAGGGGTTAAGAATATAATGGAATTTTTGACGTTGTTAAAAAAATCGACTATACTCACCTTGACGGCGAGGCTATGATCGGGAGGAAGTTGTTGGCGCCCTGCGAGTTTTGGTGGCGTCTGGCACGCGTAGCTGCCGGCCTGCCCGCGCGACACCTTCTCATCAATCACCACGAGCGTCCCAGCGCATCATGACGCGGGAGGAGGCGTTGGTGGTCAGGCTCGTCGCCCGTGTCACCACGAGAGGGTGAGAGTGAGGAGGAGGAAGAAGAAGTGGAAAATGAGGAAAGGAGGAAAAAGGAAGAAAAGAAAGGCAAAAATATCGGGAACATATATGATGAAGAAAAGGATCAATATACTGGTGTCGAATGAGGAAGAATATAGAAAGAAGAAAGAAAAGGCGGAAAATGAGGACATGAAAAGAGGCACAACATATTATGTGTGTGAGCAGTAACCAGAGAAAGGAATAAGAGGCGAAAAATTAGGAGGAGAGAAGGAAAAGGGAGAGGAGGAAACATTGGAGGAGGATGAGGATACAGGGACCTTTGAATAGACGGAGTAGGAAGAAGAAGAAGAAAAAGGATGATATCAAAGAAACGGCCAGGCAGAGTTTTGTTTAGAAAGTCATAATTTTTTCAAATATTATATCTGAGTTTGTATATATAACACATATTCCATGAACTTTCAGACATTTAATACGCCAAATTGGAACCAAATCTATCTATTAATAATATAGCGAAAGTGGTGTGCGTGTGTGTGTGTGGTGTCCTGTGTGTGTGTTCCGCTATACTGTTCCAAAAGCATCCGTGGGGCAATCCCATCATACATGCACGCCCACTAGTTTTGGGAACGAGCCATACCAGGGGAAGGTTTGAAGGCCACTTTGGGATGATCAATCAGTTAATTTTTTTTTAAATATGTTTGTATTAGCGAGAATTGGGGTAAGAATTTTTTTTATTTTACGCGAGATCTTTTGCATGAAAAAAGAAAAAATATCGTGTGTACGAACGGCACGACTGACGACGGTTTTCTTTTACTTCGTCCTATACTTCAGTCCTATTTTACTTCAGTCCCTATTTACTTCACTGGCCTACTGTGCGGGGGGTCGTGGTGGGGGATTCAGTCCTATTACTTCACTACCCTACTTCCTATTACTTCAGTCCTATTACTTCACTATCCTAACTTCCATTACTTCAGTCCTATTACTTCACAGCCTACTTTCCTATTACTTCTCTCGTCCTACTATTACTTCACAGCCTACTTCCTATTACTTTATGTCCTATTACTTCAGATTACTTTCTGTCTAATTACTTTCAGAGTTACTTCTGTCCTATTACTTCAGAGTTACTTTTCAGTCCTATTACTTCAGTCCTATTACTTCACTGCTGCCTACTCCTATACTTATGTCCTAATTCTTCACTAGCCTACTTCCTATTACTTCAGTCCTATTACTCACTAGCCTACTTCCCTATTACTTCATAGTTAACTTCTTCCTATTACGTCATGTTACTTCTGTCCTATTACTTCAGAGTTACTTCTGTCCTATTACTTCAGAGTTACTGTCTGTCCTATTACTTTTTCAGAGTTACTTCTTCCTATTACTTCAGTCCCCCTATTACTTCACTAGCCTACTTCCTATTACTTCAGAGATAACTTGTTCGTGGGCCGAAGGCCCACCAAAGGCCCATCCGCATGAGCTACCAAAGTCCGCCCGAGGGCGGACATATATAATCGCTTTAGTACAATAAGAGCAAAAGCGTTTTCCAATAGCATATATAGCAAAAGCGTTTTCCAATACTTATATTACTCCCCCCCCCCCCCCCCGCCCCCCGGCGAGCGAGCAGCGGCGGCGGTGGACTTTAACAATTTTCCCTTTTATATATTTTTTTCTTCAATTTTTACATTTTGTCTTTCTAATATATTGGAGGCATTGGTGTCGAAAAATATCGGCCACAACCCTTGACCAACGCGACAACGTCATTCCGTCCCTTCGTCCATCACGCAAACCCCACATTATCCACGCCTTCCTGTCAATATTCATCAAAACCAACTAATACTCGGTCATTCATCATTCATCCACCACCACCACCACCACCACCACACCACCACCACCACCATCACCACCACCACCACCACCACCACCACCACCACCACCACCACCACCACCACCACCCCGCCATCACCACCACCACCACCATCAGCCATACCACCACCTCATCGCCCGTCGCGCCAATGACTAAACAAAAACGTTACAACAGCCACTGATCCCTTGGAAGGGTCTGGCCGGGCCTTCACGTGGCAGTCGAAGTAGACATCGTCCCCCTCCTTGATGTGGCTGAGGTCGAGGGAGGGACCGGCCGCCACCTTCACCTCGGGAGGATCTGGCGGAGGAGACAAGACGCTCAGGGGGTCGCCAGGTCAATCCAGGTCGCTACAGGTCGCTTAAGTATTGATAAGCGTCTTGAGGTTCTCGTATTTTTATTTATTTTAGATCCCAAAGAACTGGCCAAGGACAAAGTATAAGGTTACTGTAGCTGCAATTGAACAGTTTGAAAGGAAACTCGAGTTAAAGGTGCAGAGAGAAGGATAGAGACCGATAAACCGTATTTTATAAGTTGTTAAGTTATATTATAGCTCACTCGTGTATATATATATATGATGAGGACGCATTTAGCGTTACATATTATGAGGTCTCCAGGTGTTTTAAAGGTAACCAGGTTTTGCTCTCAGTTTAAGACTTTATTTAGATGGCAACAAATAAATTCTTCAAGGGCATAACGGGAAGTACAGGTCACTAGATATTCTTATTTAGTTAATTAGGTACTCAGATCAGATCAGATGATATGTTGGGATAAACCTTTTCTACGGCCCTCTTTCATTTTCCTCCCTACTTACTATTAATCTTGTGTTTGCGGTCGTGTTCAGAGCTTGGCTTGCATTCCAAATTCTTTTGAAATTTATATATAAATATTTTCTATTTGTTAACTTTTTTTTTTTTATTTTTTTTTTTTTTTTTTACATCACAAAGGACTGGCCAAGGGCACAACAAAAATGGGAAACACAAAGCCCGCTTAGTTGCCAGTCCCTATAAAGAAGACAGTAAGAGAATAAAATAACAAAAAAGAGGGGGGACTACCAATTTAGCTCGGGAGGTGTCCCTTGTTTCTCTTCTTTTGAAAAGATTTAAGTCATAGGCAATGGAAAAATAGAAACAGGAAGAGAGTTCCAGATTTCCAGGTATAGGGATGAAAGAGTACAAGATACTGTTAACTCTTGCATTAGGAAGATGGACAGAATAGGGTGGATGGAGTAAAAGTCTTGTGCAGCGAGGCCGCGGCAGGGGGGAGGTATGCAAGTTAGCAAGTTCATAAGAGCAGTGAGCATGAAAATAACGTAGAAGCGAGCACGAGAAGCAACATTGCGCGGTGATTTAAAGATTGAAGATAGCCAGTCAGAGGAAGAGGAGTTGAATGAAAAAAAGCTTTTGACTCGACCCTGCTTTAGGAGAGCTGTATGAGTGGAATCCTCCGCGTCGCGTTGCGTGTGAGACATACTCATACATGGGCGGATAAGGCCCCCTGTAGAAGCAAGCAATTGGGAGGGAGAAAAAAAGGACGCAGACGCCACAGGACAACTAACTTCTTAGACGCTGTTTTAAGCAAGAGATGAGATGTTGAGATTTCCAGTTCAGATTTTAGTGCTGAGGATAGTCCTAGAAATGTTCATTGTAGAATAAGGAACAGTTGAGTTTTTTGGGGGTCATTGAAGAAGAGGGGATAGTTTTATCTGGTAGTTTTGTCGAGTAGATATGTGTGATTTGAGGAATTTGGTTTTTTTAGGGCATTGAACAAACAAGGTTTGCTTTGGCCCCAACCAGAAATTATAGAGTTGTGATCCGAAGTTAGAGCGCTCGGTGTCATACTCAATAACCGTGTGATCACTTAGTTCCTGTTGAGTTGGAGACGTCTAATAATACGTCAATACTAAACGATGTTTGAAAAATGCAGGGGTAGAATCATCAGCTTTAGTGGATAGGGCTTTGATGTTAGACTTAGAAGACCATTAATGATAATAGAAAGAGAGTGGGTGATAGGACAGAACCCTGGGGAACACCACTATTGATAGATTTAGGAGAAGAACAATGTCCGTGTTAGTGTTATCCACTATATACCACTACTAACTACTACTTTTCTTTTTCTTTTTTGCTTTACATTTCAGCCTATAGCGCGTGTAGGCAGTGACCTACAGGGGTGGGATGGTAGACCCTGGAGGTCCACTCGAGGGCTGTGATGGTTGGCCCTCGCCCGTGGTGGCGCAGGCAAGATTTTTAATAGTGAAAACCTGTGTTAGAGGCTCATGTCAACGGGTCCCCCTTGTGGTCCTCCGATGCACTCGCAATCCGAAGGGTAGAGTTAATGGACAGGGCATGTGGGTCTTCTTAGGCCACTCGACGGTGCAGAAAGATTTTAACTCCTTGAGAACCCAGAACGTAATGTCCATTGAAATCTGGGTACCATTAGACGATTTTTAGTGACTATAAGCAATATTTTATAGATATGACCTGTTTGGTATCCTTGTAAACCAACTAATTTGGTATATTCAGTTGCTTTTCGAAATGTTATGGCTCGAGAACATACAATTTTTTTATAGAAAAGGAAAGATCTGGGCGTGAAGGGTTAAGTGGCTTTATGGATCTCACTCAGGATCGAACTCGGGTGCTTCGAGAAACGCCACTCGGTGATGCAACCACTCTGCTACCGCCTCCCCTCTACTACTACTACTACTACGACTACTACTACTACTACTACTACTAGACAAACTGTGCACCTCCTGCGACTGTCAAACTCAATTTATACGCTGCTAGATGACTACTGCTTCCAAGGCTTACATATACTTTTAGAGGCAGCTGGTTCCTATCTATATCAGTACAGGTTGTGTCATAACGGGCCCGGTGCTCCTTCATTAGTAAAGTCTGAAGTAGCAGTCATAACCCACACACACGGCTGCGTAACGTAACGCAGTGTATTTAACTTAATTAAAGTTCGTCTTAGAGCTTGAAGGACCCGCCGCTGGGTCTCTGTCTTACAGAGTCTTCTTACCTGGCTTCTAATTAGGGCGTTGTTCTCCGGTGTGTGTGTGTCAGGTTTGACAGGTGAGGGTGAAGCTTTTTTCTTTAATATTTAAACAGTTATCAATCATACGTATAGCTTAAAAGGTAGATAAGCAAACAGAAAGTGTTCAAAATCACTAAAAAGGGAAGCTAAGAGGGAAGG
Organism: Chionoecetes opilio; assembly: GCA_016584305.1. Classification (NCBI taxonomy): domain Eukaryota; kingdom Metazoa; phylum Arthropoda; class Malacostraca; order Decapoda; family Majidae; genus Chionoecetes; species Chionoecetes opilio. The sequence continues at coordinate 141,603 of JACEEZ010022099.1, forward strand.
GAAGAGGAGTGGATGGTGTGTCACTGGGTTTTGTTTTTTGGGTCACAAAGTTTTCTTCCATTTTGCCTCGTATCGCTACTTTGTTCTTCCTCTTCCTCTTCCTCTTCCTCCTCCTGCTCCTCCCTCACCTCCTCCTCCTCCTCCATCACTCCTCCTCCTCCTCCTCCTCTCCTCCTCCTCTTCCTGCCTCCTCCTCTTCCTCTTCCTCTTGTCCGCTTCCTCTTCCTCTTCCTCTTCCTGCCTCCTCCGCCGCCTCCTCAAGTTAGTGTCGAACACTTTCCTGCTCTTTCCCGCGTGTGTGAACCATTACTATCCACACACCTGACTCCTCTTTCCTTTCACTCATGTTATAAATGCGTTTTCCTCTCTCCTTTACTTTTTCCAACCCTCTCTTTCCCTCTTTCCACCGCATAACAAAAACGCGTGTTCTTATCATCTACTTATACAGTTTACTACACTGTTCCTTCTCTATTCCTCCCACTGCCATCGTCCGTCCACACATCATCCACCATCTTCACATTTCTCCTTGCCATCGTCTAACCCATCACGCTTTGAACGCGTGTCTCTTTTGCTTTGTTCGCTTCCCTCGTATAGTCTTTCCCCCGTGTCTCTGTGTGTGTATTTTCTTTATCTTTGTCTCTTAATCGCTGATTTCCCCTCGCCAGCCACCCCACTGACACTGCCGAAGGGACATGAGAGTACTGCTGCTGTGATTCAACGCACACGCACCACACACACACACAGCACATAACACACACACTCAAAACACACATACACACACACCCACATTATAGACTCCCACCTACACATATAGACCCACTTACACGACACACGGCCAGATACAAGCCACCCACACATGTAAACACACACCACGCACAACACCACATAACACACACACAACACACACACACACCACAATCGTGCTTGCGTCGCGCGACACCTACCTACATACGTGGTTCTAATGGTTTATTAGCTGTCGGGCATTCTGTGGTCGCGTGTTACCAATCCCTATTCGTCGCTCAAGGGGATTTTCTAAGACTATACAGGCGGTTACTATCCACCTTGAGCAAGGGCATGGAGTGTGTGTGTCCAATGATGCATTACCCAAGATCGGTCACTATGAAAGCCCAAGCGTTTTCCGGAGAGTAAAATTGGCAATCGCGAGTCCAGCTCGCGTGGGCAAGACCGTGGGTGAGTGACACACGCTCTCAAACACACATGCACCAATACCCCCACCACCCACACACTGGTTCCCCAGCCTAATATACTCACCTGCAATCCAGCAGGTCGTAGGTTCGAGGTACGCTCAAACCTCTGAGGTGTATCACTGACCCAGCGGGCAGTTAGTCCCCTTGTGTCACGGATGGAGGTTGTCTGGTGTGTGAGCCTGTGAAGGAACACGTGAGGCCCCACACCCGTGAGTCACCTTACCTCTCGATCGGTCACTATTGAGTTCTAAGGTCCCCATCGCGTAGATAATTCGGCGATTCACGAGTCTAGTGCGAATACACACATACAGACCAGGGTGAATAATGCACACACACACACACACAGACACACACACACACACCCACACCACACACACACACACACACACACACACACACACACACAATGTACCCGTGAGCACCTTGGTCAGCTCGCACACGGACGCATCTATTTGGGAGAAGCCGATCGCGCGCACCTGGTCACACACGATGGGCGCCTTGAGGTCCTCACACCGGAGCGATTTTCTTTAACTTCAATAATGTCTTTAGAAACGACATTTTATAAGTTTAAAGGGTCCTTCTTACTAAGCAAGTGTGTGTGACTAATAATAGTAATAATAAACACTTATTATAATAATAATATTATATTACACATACCATCGTAAAGCCTCTACTGAGTTAGTGAAAATACGGCCAAGGCGGTCACCGGCAGAGTTTTTCCCCGCCATTACCAGGTGCTTCTCGGTACCGACCTTCCCAGCCATCACTTTATTTTACTACACTCCTGCTAGAAACGCTCTCCTCTCCCACTGCTTTATTTATATTTTACGTTTATATTATTATTATTATTATCATTATTTAACTTTGCCTAGCAACAATCTCATTATTATATATATTATTTTCCTCTTTAATTTAATGTTTTTTTTATACTATAATAATCCATTATAATTATTTATTGATGACATACAGGTTCTAGCACACATATGTAAATGACTTGTAAAACACACCCTATTGTGCCGGCGTGGTTATGGCTTTGCAACTGATCGTCACACACGACCAGCATAGTCAGTTGTGACAGTGATCAGCTGCACGCAAACCGCGCAATAGTCGCCCTCGAGGGTGATAGCAGTCAAACACAAAAAAACTTTACACCATGACGCAACGGAAAGCCAATTGTAAATACAAAATAGATAAATAGAAATAAAATTGACTTGTGACGCTCAGTGGTTGCAGCTTTTCGCACAATACCTCAACCTCAGCACCCTTCCTTTCTGATCCTGGGGAACGTCACTCTCAGGCTTCCAGGCGTCCGGTGAAAAGAAATACAGCTGGAGGAGAAAGAGGGAAAGGAGGAGGAGGAAGAGGAGGAGGAATGCCTAAGGCAAAAATAGTTTTCAGACACTCACAAGAACTTGCATGTTGATGCGACGCCTCGTGCTCGCGGCGGGCAGTTGGGTTTTCAGCTCGACACAGTTAAGAGTTTCCTTCGTCATATCCCGAGTAGATGATTACTCCAGGGTGCTTCGTGGAGACCAGGCCGTCAAGCGGGTCTGAAATACACGAGGAGGGAGGAATGAAAGGGAAGGACGAAGGAAGGAAAGGATTAGACAGGGAATTGAATGAAGGAAGGAAAAAGGAGGAAGGAAGGAAGGAAGGAAAGGAAGGAAAGGAACTCGAAGAATTAGAAAGGAAGGAAGGAAGGAAGGAAATAGAAGGAAAGGGAAGGAAGGATGAAGGAAGGAAGGGAGGAAGGGAGAAAAGGAAAAAAAAGGGAAAGGAAGGCAGGGAAGGAACGGAATAAGAATAAAGGAAGGAAGGAGGCAAGGAAGGAAGGAAGGAAAGGAAGGAAGGAGGAAGGAAGTGCATGAATGCAAGGAACGGAAGGGAAGGGAAGGAAGGAAGCTCCAGGAAGGAGGAGGAAAGGAAAGGAGAGGAGGGAGGAGGAGATGGTAGGAGTAAGGAAGGAAGAAGGAAGATAGAAATAGAAGGAGGAGAAAGGAAAGGAAAGGAAAGGAAGGAAGAAGGAAGGGAGGGGAGGGAGGGAGGTAGGAAAGTAAGGAAGGAAAGAAGGAAGATAGAAAGGAAGGAAGAAGGAAGGAGAAAGTAGGAGGAGGAAAGAAGGAAGGGAAGGAAGGAGGAAAGGAAAGGAGGGAGGGAGGGAGGGAGGGAGGGGAGGGAGGGAGGGGAGGGGAAGCAATGAAGATAAGATAGAGATTTTCATCCATCTAGACACTTTTGCAAGTACCAACAAAACAGGTTATTGACTATACCGAGCGCCGCCACACGTCAGCCTAGAACTAGGCGGACTCGAACCGCTGACCGAATTCACAGGGACGCTCCATTGTAACTCACGTACTCTTACCAACCTTGCCACCCTGACGGGCAAGGAAGGAAGGAAGGAAGGGTGGTGTGTGGAAAGGAAGGAAGGAAATAAGGGAGAAAGGAAGGAAGGAAAGGAGGGAGGGAGGGAGGGAAGGGGGAGGGGGGGGTAGGGAGGGAGGAAGGAAGCAAGAGGGGGAAATAACAAGAGATACAAAATAGACAAAGTCTCGGTAAATACTGTGTGATTGGATAATAGGGGACGGAAAGCAAAGGCAGGAAAGAGAAGGACGGACAGGGCAGGCAACGATGGGTGAAATATTAGGAGGAACGAGGAGGCGGTCAGGTGATTGTAGTAGGAAGGGAGGGATGACGGGCGGGAGGGATAGAGAGGGTGAACACGAAGGAGGAATGTGAAGAAAATGACAAATAATGAAAAGGACGAGGCGAATAGTGAACCGAGAACAGAAGAACAGAGAACAGAAGACATAACGGCGGGTACGAAAAAGAAGGAAAAGTGGCGAACGAAAAAAAGTGCATTAATGAGCAAGGGCGATGAAAATAAAGAGAGCAGAAGAGGAGATGAGAGTGTGAAAATATAACGATACATAGCGCGCAGTGAATGAAGGGAGAGAATCAGGAAGATGGACACAAAGCAAGGAGGGGAAGGGAGAAGAAGAAGAGAAGACAGGGAGAAGTAAGAGGGATACATTAATACCCATTTTCATATAGAAGCACTAATACGTTACATACCACACCACACCAAAAGAACCAACTACACACACACACACACACACACTAACACACACAACGCAACCACACACACCCTATATACCACACATTCAAGCTCTCCATAGTCACTCAAGGGAACAGCCAGAGCCTACCACGTATGTCTGTGTGTACCGGACGCTGTCCTCGTCCATAACAGGTGGAACCACCAACCCTCAATACTCGCCTGTGAAAGGAGGGGACCCGAGAGCCGTTCCCAGCACCACTATCTCATGCAACAGCAAGAGGGGGCCAGAGGTGAGCTCTCTCAGCGACATTCTATTGGGGAGAAACACATGCAATATGCAACAAAGAGTGTAGTACGGGGAAGATTCTGGCTTGGAAACTTAGGAGGTAAGTGCGGGGGCGGAAAGAAGGGAACAAGAGGCGTCTATGTAGGAGTGTAGAAAGACGTCGAAGGTATGTCTAGGCAGGATTGACAGAAGATAGCCCCTGTGGGTGTATGTGAAGGAAGGGAGAAGAACAGGAGCACGCTTCGTGAAGAGATACAGAGGAAGAGGAGAAAGAGAGTCAAATGTAGCAATGATGTAGACAACATACACCACATACGATGTAAGGAAGGAACGAGGATACGGGCTTTAGCACGAGGAAGCTATGTTGTGGACAACGAGGGCTGCAAAGGAGATAGAAAGACAAAAAAGATACTGCAAGAGAAGATATCAAATGGGTGAGAGAGGAGAGGATGAGGATGATGAGAGGAGGCAGATAAGAACTTGTAAAGAAACATCAAAGAATGAAAGATACATCAATCATAGGTCTGGAGAGAGAGAGAGATAGAGAGAGAGAGAGAAGAGAGAGTAGAGAGACGAGAGCGAAGAGCGAGAGCGAGAGAGAGATGAGAGAGAGAGAGATAGAGAGAGCTAGAGGCGAGAGAGAGAGAGAGAGAAAGAGAAAGAGAAGAGAACGAGAAAAAGAAAGAGAAATAAATAACAAAACATAGAGAGAGACGAGAACGAAGGGGACAAAGAGAGAGTAGAGAGAGAGAGAGATAGAGAGAGAGAGAGAGAGGGAGGAGAGAACGAAAAGAGGAGAGAAGAGAGGAGAGAGAGAGGAGATGAGAGAAGAGAGGAGAGAGAGAAAGGGCACGAGAAAAAGATCTTATACAAAGTAAATGACAGGGAAAGAAGCGAGTCAGGGCGGTTTGAAAGAAGCAAAGAAAAGAAAGTAAACAGTGGTCTCCAGTCGACCTCAAAGCTACAGGGGACAAACTTCAAACACACAAAACACACAAAAAAAGGAAAAAAAACCTACTCCATCCCCCAACCTTACCACCACACCATCTACTACCATACCTCTACCACCTTTACCAACACCACCATCCACCTGGCTCACAACATCCACCACGCTCCACCTTAACATATGGGTGACGCTTTTTCATGGTGCATCCAGCCCCAGGTAAGATGGAGGTGTGGGGGGCTTTCCGGGCCTCGCACACACCTGGTGAGGCCGCCCGCCGACACCGCTCCCCCAGCGCGGATTCAACTCCTCCGGCCCGACTGTGGGGGGAGAAAGGGAGGGAAGGGGTGAGAGAGAGAGAGAACGAATGAGAGAGAGGGAATAAGAGAGAATAAGAGAGATAAGAGAGTATAAGAGTATAAAAGAGAGAAAAAGAGAGAAAATAAGAGAGAAGAGAGGGAAGGAGTGAGATGGAGAACGAATGAGAGAGAAACATTGAAACATTTGAAGAAAAAAATTCATTTCATAATAGCCGCATAAATAAATACAATAATGTTTGTTTACAACTTAGAAGGCCAGCCTTTATAATAAGCAGAGCGTTTCAGGCAAAGAGTAAAATACATACGAAATACATACGAAACTCATAAACAAAATTAAAAGGGAAAAAAAAAGCAGATTGGGGAGTAAGCAATAATAACAAAGTAACAAAAATACACAATACAAAATATAAAATACAAAATAGTAGAAAATATGAAAATATGCAATAGCAAACTCCAATAATATGCAATAAAGGGTACACCTACACAAGAAGGGGAGGGCAGATGATGATGAAGTCAGAGAAAGGTAAGGGAAGATACAAAAAATAGTAGAGAAAATATGAGTGAAAAAATAAGATATTGTTTTTTTTGTTTTTTTCACATTTGTGCCTATAGCGCGTGAAGGCAATGGTGAACCAGGGCTCGGATGGTAGTATTTGGAGGTTCATTTGAGGCTGTGGGGTTGGTCCTGGGCCGGGGGGCCCAGGCGGGATTTTATAGGAACGCCGGATAGAAGCCATCCCGCCCCCCCGTGTCTTAGGCCACCCCGACGGTGCAGAAAGGTTTGGTTTCTTCGGGGATCGAACTCGGGTCACGAGAACGCCAGTCGAAGACGCAACCACTCCGCTACGCCCCCCCCCAAAAGAAGAGAGAGAGGAGGAGAGGAGAGGAAAAGGGGGAGGAGAAGAAAGAGAAAAGAGGAGAGAGAGAGGAGGAGAGAGGGAGAGAGAGAGAGAGAGAGAGAGCGAGAGAGAGAGAGAGAGAGAGAAAAGAGAGAGAGGAGAGAGAGAGGAGAGAGAGAGAGAGAGAGAAGACAAAGGTTTCAACTTTGATGATAAATAAAGCAAAAGATGAGAAGAAAGGGGAGCGAGGGAAGAGAGAAAAATATTGATTTTTCTTTTCCCTTTTTTCTGTGTTTTTTGTTTTTGGGTTTGGGGGGGGTCTGTGGTTTTTTGTGTTTGTTTTGTTTCCTTTTTTTGTGGGGTGTGGGGTTGTGTGGTGTGTGTGTGTGTTGGTTTTGGTGTGTTGGGGTGTGGTGGGTGTGTGTGTGTGTGTGTGGGTGTGTGTGTGTGGTGTGTGTTGTGGTGTGTGTGTGTGTGTGTGTGTGTGTGTGTGTGTGGTGTGTGTGGTGGGTGTGTGTGTGTGTGGTGTGTGTGTGTGTGTGTGTGTGGGGTGTGTGTGTTGTGTGTGTGTGTGTGGTGTGTGTGTGTGTGTGTGTGTGTGTGTGTGTGTGTGTGTGTGTGTGTGGGGTGTGTGTGTGTGTGTGTGTGGGTGTGTGTGTGTGTGTTGTTGTGTGTGTGTGGTGTGTGTGTGTTGTGTGTGTGTGTGTGTGTTTTGTGGGGTTGTGTGTGGTGGTGTGTGTGTGTGTGTGTGTGTGTGTGGTGTGTGTGTGTGGGGTTTTTGTGTGTGTGTGTGTGGTGTGTGTGTGTGTGTGTGTGTGTGTAAAAGGGTTTTCTGTGAGAGTACATTCCCTATGAATAGGCCAGGCAATTATTTACGCCACACCGATAGAGGTGGAAGGAATAAGTAAACAGTGATACATTGTGTCACTGCCATGGCGACTAAAAAAACCCTTGACTATTACCACCACTGAATAAACAATATACATACTACTACCATACCTCTACTAATACAACTACTACTACACTACATGTTTACACGTATACTAAAAGCATGTACTGCTACAACTATACTGGAGCTGTGGTGGGCCCTGGTACTAGGGGGGTGGTGGGGGAAAGCGGGAAGTGTCGGTGTGGGAAGACAGGCCGGCGCTGTCCCCGCCTACCCGCCCTCCCAGCGCCGTTCAGACTCGCCTCATCCCCCGCCACGGGGTGCTTCGCCTTGCTCACAGTCACCGAAGATAAGGAAAAACCCCTCAAAGGATTGTGAAAGAAGTAAATTTCCTTCCTCCTTAAGAAGGAAAGAAAAGTAACGAGAACTTAGCATAATGATGGCTGTCAATCATACCTTCCTTTTTATTCTATTAGTAATGTTGAACTTGAAAGGCTTACCAACAGTGACCAGTCCACACAAACTATTTGTTGTAAATGAACTGATCAGATGATATTTAAATCCGCTTTGATTTTAGAACAAGATATGAAACAGTAATGGTATTGATTCTTTTATTATTGATAGGGGGAACAGGGACACAAAAATTTTCAAGTATAATTTTTAAATGATGTTAAAGTAAATTAAGTGAAGTTGATGTATTTTCGGTATTAAGTATGAACTTTAGAAGTTAGCTAGTAACTCAAATATTAATTGATCAGTGTTTAACCGATAAGGATAAATTTGATGTGATGGGGTTCTCGGAGACTAGGTTAGATAAAAAACATCGAAGCATTGTATGTTTTAAAGGTTTATAATATGTACGCAATGACAAAATAGGAAAGGTGGAGGTGTGTGTATATATATACCCAGTAGGTATAGTTCTTGTATCATTAAGGAGTGTTGTATGAGGGAACCTTTTTTTGAGGTGTCTGTGTACAAGTGAATAATGGTAAGGAAATCAACTTGTTTGCATCTGTCTATAGGCCGCCAAAGGGGAAAACATGTTTAAATTTTTCTTAATGCTTAAAGACAATATTTGATTATACAGCGATAAAAAAGTACAACAAAATATTTTTTCTGGGGGATTGGAACTTAGATTTACTTAAAGCAACTGAATCAGGAGTCTTTTGATTTCATAAACGTTATGTATTCACAGGCTGTTTCCCATTAACAACAAAACCCCACGGGGAGTTACTAAAAACCCTGTGCCTCATTAATAGATCATATATGGGCCCTCACATCTGGAAAATAATATAAACAATTACTAGTATATACTGATATAACAGATCATTTGCAGTATACTCTCAGTTTAGAAAAGTTGTAAATAAGTGTGATGCATATGTAGAAAGAAGATTTTTTTCTGACATCAATATCATTTATTTGAGAAGAAAATATCACATGAAAATTGGTTGCAAATTATAAATATTAACGACGGAAATGATGCATATGATAAATTTCACAGATATATTAAGATAAATTTTATCTTGTTTTCCATTAAGAAAAATTAAAGTTAACTTTAAAAAACGAAAGAAGCCCTTATATAACTGCAGGATTAAAAAAACTAGTATCCAGGAGAAACACAGACTTGAAAGGTTGGCTTTCAAAATGGCCATTGTCTATGCCCAAGATATAAAGCTTACAGGAACAAGCTGAAAACACTACTTCGAGCTTCAAAAAACAAATATTTTCAAGAAAAAATTAAGAGTGAACAAGGTAATAATAAATCAATTTGGAATACAAATAAATAGTCTAATGGGCAGAAAAAAGTAAATTTCATTGTAATGAATTAAAACTGAAAAAATAGTAATGGCCTCACTGCAAATATTTTAATGAACATTTCTTAAAAAAAGCTGGATCCCCACCGAACACAACAAGTGCACAGCAAAAACTCCCCCTCTCAATTTTACAATAATCCATCGGAAATTTTTTTTACCTTTATCCTTTTACAAGGGAAGGGGTTTTAATCAATATTTAAAATCTATAAAAGCAAACACAGCACCAGGATGTGATGAAAATTCCACCAAAACTGCTCCAACTTACTGCACATTACATTGATGTCCCTCTCCCCACATAATCAATCTATTTTTCCCAGCAAGGATGCTTTCCGGACAAACTTAAAATTGCTAAGTGATACCAATATTTAAATCTGGTGATGATGATGATAAAAATAAATTATAGACCCATATCTATTTTACCCTCGATTAGTAAATTTTTTGAAAAAAGCTATTGTTCATAGATTCAAAGGGTTCTTGAAAGATTTTAAATTATTATCTGTTTAATAGTATGGATTTCGCAAATAACAAGTCAACAGAGAAAGCCATAATGAAATTCACAAGTGAAATTTATAGTAATTTGGAAAGAAAAACATTATGTTGCAGGCCTATTCATGGACTTATCTAAGGCATTGGATTCATGGACATAAAAAAATAATAGAAAGCTAAATAATATAGGAATGGGGAAAACACCATTAAAGTTATTTCAAGTTATTTGACAAATAGGAAACAAGCTGTATTTTGTAACAAAAAAAACATCAGTGCTGAGAACTGTTGACAGGGGAGTGCTCAGTACCTCGGGGATCAATACTGGGCCCATTGCTGTTCTTGGTATTTAAAAAGGGATATTCCAATGCCATAATAAATTTAAATTTGTTCTTTTTTGCAGGGGGACACCAATTGCTCTTACAGGATAACAAATTTTAGATCACTTGAATGCGGTGTTAAATAGAACTAGAAAAAAAATTAGTAAGTGGGTTTCAGCTAACAAATTAAAGGTAAATATTACAAAAACAAATTTATATGCATTTCAAAATCGATCTGTAGTATACAACATGGGTCCAGTATATAGGAGGGGTGTGAACTTAAGAGGGTTGCATGTACAAATTTTTGGGGGTTATCATAGATGAAAACTTGAATTGGAAAAATCATATTCATTCAGTCTGCTTAAAATTGTCAAAAACTTGTGGAAATTATACAACATTCGTACAATCTAACAACTGATCCCTTTAAAAAGTATATATTATTCCCTGTTATCCTCTTATTATATATTGTGTGTCCATCTGGGGTTGTACGTGCCGTCAAATGTAAAGGAAATTATTGTAAACTCAGAAGAAAATGATCAGAACCATAACATATAGAGGGAAACATGACTCTACACACTTTTTATTCAATGAGTTAAAATTACAAAAAATTTGAATTACTATTTAATTTTTTTGTCTTTCACTGTTTAATGATTTAAATGATATAGTAACAACAGAAAAATATTTAGAATGATTCATCACACCCTATTTACCAGAGGTAACAATGTTAACTTGCTATGTCCACAACCAAGAACAACACTGTACAAATTTTCTATATTTTGTTTTGGCCCGAGATGTTGGAACGCATTACCAGATGACATAAAAAACGCAAATAATCTCAATATATTAAAATTTTAAAACTTAAACAATATTTTTTAAAATTTACAAAGTCAAGGTCTTATAGATTGAAAATGAAAATACAGTAAATTTGTGCTCCTGAAATTTAGGTACTTTTTTTTATATAAAAAACATGTTTCACTGAGTTTATATTTTTGTATGTTAATCTTTATTGTAAATTATGCCGTCATCGTATTCGCATTTAGATTATGTTAACTGATTTTATGTCTGCTAAGGAGCTCATGCTCAGCGGGACTAATGCCTATAAAATTGTGTATATTTTTATTTATGTGTATATAATTGTTTTTTGGCAATAAACTCTATAAACTAAAACTAAACCCCCAAATTAGCAAGAGGAATTATAAGACAAAACAAGAACACAAACCTCTCTCCGCCTCTCTTACTTTAAAGGGAAAACACCACACACACACACAAATGGAAGTGTAGTCCGCCTGTCCGCCTGTCCCCCTTTGAGTAAAAACGCGGCGATGGGCGAGTGGGATGGTTTGACGTGCACGAGTGAGAGGGAAAGGACCGGAGGGTAGTGGACAGGGAGGATGTGAAGATGGGAGCATCCGCAATGCTGCGCGTGGCATTCGGTGTTCATCTCCGTGGCATTAGCCTTAGAGGCTTAGACCCTTTTGGTGGGTGAGGACCCGTTACCCGGGACACAGGGTAGTGTGCACCCGGGTTACCCCATTTACTTTCCACAGGTTACCCCAGGTACCCATTTATAAAACCCCGAAAGGAAGGAAGAACATATATGTGTCCCATATGGCGCGTGGAGGAAGTGAAACTGATGATCACTTGACCTCAGTACAATCGTTTCAGTACCAAATGACATGTAATCCATCCCCACCACGGTATCCGGTAATTTCTCAAAAATCAATTGCTCGAAAAGTAAATTGCTGAAATCAATTCTCGAAAAAATAATTTCTCGAACTATCAATTGATCGAAAGGCAGATTGCTCGAAAATAGTGGTTTTAAAGAAGAATATAAAAACTGAGATTAAAAAACCACTACTACTACCACTACTATACTATTACAAACAACTTAAATACTAAAACCAACTACTACTACTACTAATACTACTAACACCATACTACCACCACTACCACTATACTACTACTACTACAACAACTAACTAAATACTACATAACTAACAACAATACTACTACTACTTCTACTACTATAACGCCCCTCACTACCGCTTTTACCACTACTACTACTACTACAACAACTTCTACTTCTAATAAATTAGTCTACCCCAAACAAACAAACAACAACTACTACTTACTACTACTAACCCACACTACGTACTACCACTACTACTACACAAACAACAACAAACCAAAAAACAAAACCTACTGCACCACTACACTATACACAAAAACTACTACTAAACACTACTACTACTACAATAAAAAAACCAAATACTACTCAAAAACCAAAAAAACCCCATACCGCTTTCACATACTTAAAACTATTACAAAAATACTACTATATACTACTACTACTATTATTTTTCTACAAAACAAACAACAACAATCACACAAGCCCCATCATCCCTATAAAAACTAATAAAAAACTGACCAATTTTTTCCTATTCACTCTCTCTTAAATTTATTATAAAGGTGGAAAAAAAAACCAAAGAGGTTAAACCAAAGGGGGAGTATTATAGTCCTATTAAAGAAGGGCAAAGTAAGAGAATAAAAAAAAGGGTGGCAAGGGCGGGAGGGGGCATTTTGGAAGTTTAGAAGGAAAGGGGGAAAAATAAGGAAAAGGAAGAGAAATTCCGGTTTAAAGTTGAAGGGGAGAAGGGGGTTTATAACGAAAACTTTTGCAAGTTAGGAGAGGCTAATAGGGATTAAATGGGGAAGCTTGTCAGCGAGGGCGGGAGGGAGGAGGCGTATAGCGTAGAAGAAACATGGGAAAAGAAAAAAAGGTGGAGAGCCAAGAAAACCAACCATTTGCGGGGTGTGGGTTTAAGATTGAAAGGGAAATCCAAATCAGAGGAAAGGGGAAATTGATGAGAAGAAAGTTTTTGGGCTCATGTAGGGAAAACTGGTTTTGAGGTGGAAATTTTTTCCCCCAGTGAGAAATACTCCAACAGGGGGATTCGGCCCTGTGAACAAGCACTGGAGGGGGCAAAAAAGGCGGAGAAAACACAACTCCTTAGGAATTTGGTAGCAAAAGATTGAGATTTGAATTTCAAAAAGATTTTAGGAAAGGGAACCTAGAAGATTTAGGAAAAAGGGAAAAGGTTAAGTGTCAATTAAAAAGGGGGAATTAAGGAAAGGTCGAGAGATAGGGAACGAAAATTGGGTTTTTTAGGAATTAAAAGATTTGTTTTCCCCATCAAAAATTTTTAAGGGAAAGACAAAGTTTAGCCCCGGGGTGACCCTTTCCGTTGAAAACTTTGAGTCCCAGTTGAGTTGGAAAAGTCTAATAAAGAGATGTGAGAAGAAATGCAGGTTTTTGAATATCAGTTAAAGTTTTAAAGGGCGAGGGAAACTTAGGAGGTATTTGAATAATTTGAAAGAAGGGGTTGGGTGGACAAACCTTGGGGAAAAAATGGGGTAAATTTTGGCAAAGAAAAAGTTTACAGGAGCGCAAGCAAAAACGTTTTTGGAAAGGAACTTTAAAAGGAGTAACGGAGGATTTGGCCCGAAAGGGAAAGGGAAAAAAAAATTTGTGGATTAAAAGGATTTATAGTAAGGGGGTTTAAAAAAAGGAGAAGAGAGGAAACAAGCCCTTTAAACCATGCACAAAAGATGTGGGAGATATTTAAAAAACCCAAATGTTTTGAAGCGGGGGAAAAGCCCCTTCAAGCCCTTTAATAAATAGGGTCTGGGGACCGGAAAAAAAGGGCTCCCTGGCGAGCCTTATCTGGGGGGGTGAAGCCCAAAAAAAGGAGGGGGAGGGGGGAAAGCCTTATCAGCCAAGGGGAAACATTTCGGAGTTCAGCAATGATAGCTACCTTGCTTTAAAAGATTTGCTGCAGAAGTCACGAGAGGATTGATCAGAAAGATTTTGACATTTTCTTAATGAAGAGTTTGGAAGTTTAAGTAAAGATTGCATGAACGGGCATAATATAATGGGCAATGAGTTCAGCGATGGATGGCTACGTCCGTTGTGAGCCCCCCTCTCATTCTCGGACAGCATGAGAACGTTTTTAATTTTATTTCCTTTACATCACAAAAGGACGGCCAAAGGGCACAACAAAAATGGGTAACACCAAAGACGCTTAGTTGCCAGTCCTATAAGAAGACAGTAAGAGAATAAAAAAAAAAGAGGGGTGAGCCAATTAGTTCAGGAGGTTTTCCTGTTCCCCTTCTTTGAAAAGATTTAAGTATAGGGAAAGGGAAAATAGAAACAGAAGAGAGTTCCAGAGTTACCAGTGAAAGGGATGAAAGAGTAAAGATACTGATTAACTCTTGCATAAGAAAGAGGACAGAAAGGAGAGAATGAGAGAAAGTCTGTGCAAACGAGCCGCGGGAGTGGGGAGGCATGCAGTTAGCAAGTTCCCGAAGAGCAGTGAGACTGAAAAAACGGTAGAAGTAGAGTTAAACCAAGGTTGACGGCTTAGATTAGAGAAAGTTGTGGAATGTACCCTCCATGCCAGAAAAACTATGAAACCCCAGTATGCGCTCTGCCCCAAAAAGAGGTCTCGACAGGAAGCAGTAATCATCCATGGAAAAATCAGAGTAGTACTGCCTAAAGGGTTTTCCCAAATTTGCCCGAGTTGAAATCCAGAAGCACCCCCCGCTTAGGTGGGCCCGAGGCCGGCACCGGAGCGAGGACAGGTTACGAAATAAGATTGGATCGGAGGAACCCGCAGAGAGAAAAGTTCACAGAGTAAGCAGAAGGGTTAGTATTTTGAAAAGATCAAGAATGTTGGGCTGTCTCCAAGGCGGTAGTAATTACGGGTAGGGTCGACAGTTTGCTGCTCTAGGTCTTGGAGGATAGAAAAGCTGTAGGCTTGTTCCACAGTTGTCAGTGAAAGAAGTGATAGCCAATGCTGGTGGTGAAAAAATTGAAATCCCAATTTGGGCTTCTGCTAAAGGAAAATGAGGTTGAGATGTGCCCACTTTCGAGTTAAATAGTCGAAGAATTTTACATCGAAAAGTAGGTGAGAATAAATACAGCACATATAAAATTTAGTAGAGAGTGACATTGAGTCGAAGCCAGATGGTAGACAATGGAAGGTTCAAGACCCTGGGCACGAGAGCAAGGATGTCATTGCGCACATATACGCAACAACCAGCTTTGGATTTAAAATGAGAATAGAGGACAGTAAGAGGAGACAGAAAAGGGACTGCTGTAGTTTCTCACGACAACGGGTTTCGGTGAGGAAAAGAAGAAATACTATTAAAAAAACACTATAAACTCTATTTCTAAAAACCTCTACTACAACAACAATACTACACTACTACGCTACTTATACAACTACAACAACTAACTAACTATCTACTATACAGTAAACAACTACACTACTACTTTCTACAACACTACTACAAACACTACAAAAAACAAACTTTCAACTACTACTACTACAACAACTACAAACAAAACTACTATACTACTGTTACTATACAACTAAAAACTTACTATATATACAACTACTTTCTATACTACTACCACCAACTATTACTAAAAAACAACAACAATACAAAAATACTCTACTATATTTACTACAACAACTACAACAATTACTACTAATACATTCTAATTTCACTCTAATAACGCCATCACACCGCACACACTACTACTACAAACAACAATATTACATATCATACTTTCTACTTTCTATTACTGCAACAACAAAAAAATACTACTACTACTATACTACATACTACGGCCATCACAGCTGCTACTACAATACATACTACTGCAATAAATACTACTAATACTGAATATACTACTAATACTACTAACTACTAACGGCCAACACTCACAGTTTCATGTCCAGCGCAGCGTCGCTCCAGTACCGGCGCCAGGTCGTGGTTGGCCGCCTTGCAGTGTAATCACGAAGGTTGTCTTTCTGCAGGCCCGCAGGTGGATCGTGTGACAATTCCGCCACTGTTGGACGCTGCCGCCCGCCTCCCCGACCTGCCCGGGACAAGAAGGTAACAAGAAATAGAAAGGGAGAAAGGTAGAAAAGGTGAAAAGGAAACGTAAAATTTAAAATGGCTTATAAAGGAAACAAAAGTTCATAGCTTGCTTTTTTAAGGAATGATAAAGTTAACATGGTTCTATGGACACAAAAGTAGCTTGTTATTTTTTCAAATTGGAGAAATAATTTTGTCAGTCTCACGTGGGCGGGTTCGTAAAAGGGAGGTACTGTCTATGAGGCGCCGTCCTTCCAAACCCGACAGGGGTTATGGGACGCCCCCCCCGCCAAGGTGAGGGAAGGCCGCTGCTCTAGGGTGTACGGACCCCAGCCCAACCAGCTCGTCCCCCGTCATACAGGACCTCAGCCCTTCACCGGCTCTGGTGGAGGGGTTGGGGTTAGGAGGGGTTAAGGGGAGGGGTTTGGGGTTAGGGGTTAGGGAAAAAAAGAAAAAAAACAAGTACAAGAGCATTAGAAAACCAAGCGGTTTCTGAGGAAATAATTTTTACTTATTTGTATGAAACGTTTTAAGATTTCTTTTATGTTTTGTTTTAAGCCCTATTGCCTACGTTTTAGAAGCATGTATTGTATTCCTATGTCTTTTTGAGGGTAAATAGAAACGTTGCGACGTGAAAATATTTTCCTGACAAGCATTATTAAGGGAGTTTCTAATAAGCTCACGCTCAAGCCCGTCTTCGGCTGTCACATCCCTCAGCCCCTTTCAGCCCGAACTGATCTATTATTTACCGTAAATTCCCTGTGCTTTTCGGGACATATCAGAATTACCCTTCAAACAACAACTGAAAAGTTCTTAATAAAAAAAGGTTCTAGTTTATCATTTATTTGTCTGCACTGGTGAAATATTGGCAAAACAATTGAATACTTTAAAACTTAATCTTTAAAAATCGTCTTTCAATGAAAAAAACGCAATTCAAGCCGAATGAGGCTTCAGGAAATATCTACTTGTATGTAAAGCATTCACGAGTACCTGCTTGGGTGTGTTGTTGTTTGCGACGAACATTAACCAAGAAGTAATTAAGTGCTGGCACCTCAACGAACAGTCCGGGATGGGAAGGACAGTTGAAAAGCGTTTGTTTACTATCTCCCCGCCGCGAATTCTAAGCCCCTCCACCTCAATCTTTCCTCTGAATCAATCAATTTAACCCTCCTCTGAATACCTATGTCCTTGGGTTTTTCTATTGTAACGAAGGAGGGGGGGGCAACCCACCCTCTAAACTTCTTCACAACACTAACGGATAAGGAGACGAAATAAGCACGAAATAAGGAGACGAAAATCTCCTTTAGTTGGGAAACGGTATGTGGGAGCGGATGCCCCGAATATTCCAGTAGAGGAGAGAGAGTGTGATGAGATAAGCGGGTAATAATAGTTAGGAGACAGTCTCTGGATTGAGGGGGGTTAGGAGTATCAGAGATATGAGCCGTGAGGTAAGGAGCGGGGGCGCTGAGCTGAGTCCTACCTTGTGGGGTACAGAAGGTGGGGGATAGCGATCCTGCCGGCGGGATGGTTTTTGTGGAGATGCTGAACGCCCACTCTTTTGGTTAAATGTTCGTTTGTAAGAGAGACATATACACCAAAACAGGTATCAGTGAATGCTTTCCCCTACAAGTGAATTTCTGAAGTCTAAATTCTGCTTTAAACTTGCGTTTTTTATGAAAAGACAATTTTAAAGATTGAGTTTTCCAAGTATTCAATTGTTTTGCCAATATTTCCCCAAGTGCAGACAAATAAAATGTAAACAACATTTTTATTAAGAACTGTTTCAGTTTTGTATTGAAAAGGGTAATTTTGATATGTCCCAAAAAAGTACAGATAATTTACGTAAATGATAGATCATTCAGCTCAAAAGAGCAGAGGATGGAGATGGCGAGAGAATTTTGGCGGCTTAGCTTTGAAAATCCCCATTCACTTTCCCCCTTCATCTGCTTACTACAACTGATTATCACTCATCTAGACGCTACTATCCATCCCTCCCTTCACCCCTCCAATACACACAGGCACGTAACCCTTCCCCCAGACCCAGAAATCCTTACCCCCCATCCCACCCTCAACCCCCCTTCCTATCCCTCACCCCCCCTATCTTCCACCTTTTTCCCTGTTCCCCTCCCCTCCCCATCTTACCACCCTTTCCCCTATTCCTCTGCTCCCCTCCCCTCCTCCCCTCCCTCACCCTACCAATAACGGGAGTGACGGGGCGTGGGTGGTGTGAGGTGCTTATAGTCACGCGACACCTGTTTCACCCCCTGGTCGCTGCAAACGGTAGGTGAGGGACAAGGGCGGCGGGAGCGCTGGTGACGGTGAAGTTTCGCCGCTGCCCAGGATCTTAGGGTCGACACCCTTAGGCCGGTGTAGGCCCCGGAGCGCGCGTCGTAACTGTGAAGGGAGGGGAGGAGGGAGCAGGTGAAAGGGCTGTGTGTGGTGGGGGGGAGGTTGGGTGTGTGAGTGGGGGGAGGGGGGGATGTGTGTGTTGTGTGGGGGTGGGGGGTTTGTGGGGTTTAGGTGAGGGGGTGTTTGTGTGTGCGGGTTTGTGTGTGTGTGGGGTGGTGGGAGGGGATTTTGTGTGTGTGTGTGTGTGTGGTTGGGGGTTTGTTGTGTTGGGTTGTGTGGGTGTGTGGTGTGTGTGTGTGTTGCTAGTATTCGCCATACTACAATTCACCCCGTTGGGCATTTTAAAAAAAACAGCAGTGGCAGGGAATAATATCACCCATTATTTCACCCCAAAAATCAATTTTTATAAATAAAACCTCAGCTCACCAAAAAAAAGACCGAAAAAAAAAACAATGTTATAAAATTAAACCCCCCCTACACCCAAAAAAAACAAAACAGAATTCCTTTTTTTCCCCTAAATTTTTTTCTTTTTAAAAAATTTCTCTCCCCCCTCCCCCCCTTCCCTTCTCTTTTTTTCCCCTCTCCCCCCCCCCCTCCCCCCTAGGAGGTGGAGGGGGGGGGGGGGGAAAAAAAGGGGAAGGGGAAAGGGGGGGGGGGGGAAGAAGGGGGAGGGAGAGGGGGGGAGGAAGGGGGAGAGGATAAGGGGGAAAGGGGGGAAAAAAGGGGGAAAGGGAAAAAGGGGGGAAAAAAAAAAAAAAAACAAAAAAAAAAAAAAAAAAAAAAAAAAAAAAAAAAAAAAAAAAAAAAAAAAAAAAAAAAAAAACACAAAACACAACACCACCACAACAACCCCACACCCCACACACACAAAAACCCCCCCCCCCACACACACACCCACACACCACACCACACAAACACAAAAAAAAAAACAACCCACAAAACAAAAAAAAACCCCCCACCCCACACCCCACACCAAAACCAAAAACCAAAAAGGAAAAAAAAAATAATTTACTTTTTTTTTCGGAAAAAAAAAATTTTTGGATTTCCCCGGGATAGGCCCCCCCCAAACATGCCCCAAAAAATTTTATTAAGGTTCTTTAAAAAAAACTGTTTTTAGATTCTTGGGTCCCCTTTCCCCATGTTTAATTTTTAAAATTAACCAAAAAAAGGGTTATAATAAAAAAACCCAATTAAAATTTTTAAAGCGTTTGGGGGGGGCAAATGTTTTTCCCCCCCTGTTTTTTTAAAATTTAAAGCTTTTTAAAAAAAAAACCCCCCCCTTTTTTTTTTAAATTCCCCCTTTTTTTTTTTTTCCCCCCCAAAAAGAAATTTTGGGGGGGGGAGGGGGGGGGGGGGAAAAAAAAAAAAAAAAAACCCCCCTTTTTTTTTCC
>JACEEZ010022100.1:0-22288 GCA_016584305.1 Chionoecetes opilio
TGGGGGGGGGTGGCCGATGCCCCCCCCCCCCTCCTCGTACGCCCGGGTACTATCGCCCCTCTCGTGTCCTGTCTCTAACGTAGCTGTGTCGTATTTTCAGCAAGTAACATGGTGAAAACCAATACAAAAACTAAATGTCAAAAAAAGTGCTGTAAACTGTGCGCTTCGATTACATCTGAAAATAAAAGGAAATTTTTGTTGCACTGATTTGAAATTAAATACGATAAAAACACTATATTCGCCACTGCACTAATGTCGCCGGGCTCATATACGTTTTTTCGAATTTTCGCTCACTAAGATTTGTAATATATTATATATATTATTTATATAATTATATTTTATTTATATTAATATATATATATATTATATAATATATATAATATATATTATATATATATATTTTATATATATTGTTACGACGAGCGTGAGTTGTCAAGGAATGGTGGGGGACAAAAACCCCGAAACCTTTAACAAAAGGTGTGGGAAAAAGTGATAACTAACTTTAATAATATCTAATAAATCCCCTTGTAGCAAAGGAGTAAGAGGTCTTGTTTTTGAGCACCACGAGATACTAAGAAATCTTATAAAATTTAAATGACCAATTGTAAAAACAAAAAAATTAACCCTAGAAAAACCAAAAAATACAAATAAGTTTCACCCCAGGTAGAAAAGCAAAAAATAATGTGAGTTTTTGGTAGAGTCCCCGTGCAAATGTTGATGGTTGGTACTTTTAAAGGGCAAAAGATGGTGTTACTGCTATTTCCTGAGAGAGTAGTAACGCTTCGCTATATCAGATGACTCGCTAACAAAAAAAAACGGGGTTTATAAATCCCTCGTATTTGCCGGGGGCTGCTTCACTCGCTTTGGTTAAAACCCCCGGCGAGACCCCGGAGTATTCCGGTCCCTTCCTTCGTGTTAAATGAGGAAGGGTATTAGTGGTACCCGGCATGTGTGTGTGTGTGTGTGTGTGTGTGTGTTGGTGTGGTGTCACACGGGATGAGGTAAGCGAACTTTATACCCCCCCCCCAAAAGACGACCCCCTGGAAAAGTGGAGTCGTAGGATTTGAACGGGTCAGGTGGCCCTGGGTGCGAAGAGAGCGTCTGAAATTTATGTTGTGGGTCCCCTTGATGTGGATGTGGTCGGTTGAAAGGGTTTTGGGGAGAGAGCCCATCGGAGAAGGCTTTTGATTGGGGTAATTTGGCACGATTTGGAAGGACGGGGGTTTGTCAGTGTAATTTTTAAAAGGATCTTGATTTGGCGGGAGAAAACATGAATTTTTTTGTACCGCTGGACGATTGCCGGGATTTTTTTTTTCTCGATGGTGCGTACCCGTTTTTTGGGGGATGTTGAACTTGCTGGGGGGAAATCCCAAGGGGTGAAAAAGGGCCCTCCCCTCTTGAAAGAGTACAGCTCCAAAGGGCGGTGTCGCTGGCTCTTTTTGCAGAGCAAAGGGGTTTGGCGAAGTCGGGAGCGATGACAGGGGCCCCTGGGAAAGGGAAGTTTTTAAAGTTGGTTTTTAAAGGGCGGCTTGGCAGACGCCCGTCCGTTGTGGGTCACAGCCCCACTAGTGACCGGGGAAAGGGGTAGGGGCCGCGAATTTGGACAAATCTCCGGTAGTAACCTCCCAACCCAGAAAGCGCCGTAGGGCCTTCCGAGTGTGGGGGCAGGGTACCCCAAAAGTGGCAGAGATTTTGGCCCTTTTTGGGGTCTATTTGGGCCTTTCCCACCTCGTGTCCCAGGTATGTCACCTGGCTGGCGAAGGTGGTCTTGGCCAGCTTGTTTGGTCATTGTGCTTCCTGCACCTGGTAAACATTTCCCCGGATTTTAGAAGGTGCGCTCCCAATGCTCTGTAATTCAGAATGTCGTCTAAGTATACAGAAACTCCAGCCAGATCCTGAATAATAGTCCTTTCCCCTTTTGGAAGGTAAAAGGGGGCTTTTCCTCATCCCAAAAGGCATGACTCTGTTTGGAAAAGACCAAGGGTGTGATAAGGCTGATATTTGTTGGGCCTTTTCCGAAAGGGGTATTTGGTATATCCCTTCAAAATCAATTTTTGTTATAAATTGTCTGTCCAACCTTGTCGATGAGATCATCTATTCTTGGAGAGGGAGGCGTCCGAACAGTCACAGCTTTCTCTGCGTAGTCCGTGCAGAGGCCAGTTGTCCATCCCCTTTGGGACAAAAACATGGTGACCCACGAGACTGGTTTGGGAATAGCCAGTCCCTGCTGGAGTAGAAATCCACCTCTTGCCTCATCGGGTCCATTTCCGGGGATGTAGTGGGTGGGTGGTTGACGAAGAGGAGAGGTTCCTGGGAGAAGCCGACATCGTGGGGGGTCATTTTACATAATTTGGGATGATCCCCAAGGCTCTTTAGGGTTTTAACAAAATGGGGGTTATGTCTCTCCTGTGAGGAAATAGGTGGGTTTGGGTAATCTCTGAGATTACCATATTTTTTGAGTTTTTTTCACAATCTGTACCTGTTACGGGGTTGGTGGTATTTTCAGGTACAAAAATGGTGCAACTGGCTTTGTTTTGAATCAGGTATTTTATTTTATCAGGTGAAAGGTTTTTGGTCTACTCTTGTTAATTTCAGTAATTAATGTGAATTCTGAGTGCTTTTAGGGCGGTGGGGAGTGTTTTATTATTATTGTCACGACCTTCTTACTGATGTTAAAAGGGACCAGGGGTTTTTAGTTTGAAAAGGTAAACCCAAAACGGGAATGAAAGCAAGGACTTGGTCACCTTCATTGAATGTTCTTATTTTACTTTACTTCAAATTTTTTTTTTCATTACCCCTTGAGCTTGTTTGAGATTGCTTGAGAAAATGAGGGGGACTTGGTCAAGTATTCTTAATTTCTAAATGTATTGAGTGTAGTGACAATTTACTGTAGTGTTTTTTTAGCAATCTGTCTTTGATTCCCTTTAAAGGGGCCCCCCAAACCCTTTACACCAAACATACTAAAAGGGAGCAACCCCAAGGACTCTTTTGGGTGTCTCCCTTGGCAAATAGGCAAAAGGTAAGGCTTTCGTCCCATTCTTGGCCCTGGTCATGACAAAACTTGCGGAAATCCCTTTAAGGGTCTGGTGACATCTCCCCCAAAGCACCTTGTGATTGAGGATGGTAGGCCGTAATAGAGTCTGTTGATTCCAAGCTCTCCCAAACGCTCAAAGAGACCGCTCGTGAATTTGTCGCGGTCACTTTGAATTTCCCTAGGTATCCCAAAGGTAGTGAACAGTTGAGTGGTTTTGACAAAATTTGTTTTAGCTGAAGTTTTTAAGTGGGAAAGCCTCAGGGTATCGGGGGGTTGGAACATTAGGGGATGTTTGGTTCCCTCTCCTATTTTTGGGCAAGGGCCCCAACGTTTTCAATGAATTTTTTAAAAAGGGTTTCCCTCGGCACTTGGATGGGTTGGATGGTACTGAGGAATATTTTGGTTAGGTTTTCCCATAATCTGGCAAGTGTGAATGAATTTTTTCATTAAATTTATGTCCTTTTTTTAATCCTGGCCATAAAATCATTGGTATTTTGTCACAAGTTTTTTTAAATTTTCCTATGTGACCGGCTTGTTCTCCATGAGCGATCTCCAGATTGGCTCCTAAAAGTTGTTTGGCAATACAATTTGGTGAACTTCACCCCAAAATGCATCATCAAAAGTTTATGCATTTTTGAATACCCTCATAAGAACTTTGCCCCTGGTAATAGAAAGAAGGGGAATGAGTGATTTTATCTTTGGAGGGGTTCTGGCAGGTCCGAGACAGAGTAGCACGTCCTTTTGAGCCTAGAAAGTAGTTGTTCAAGAATACCTTGCCAAACTTACGTTAGGCGTATAGGATGGTATTTGACAGGGCTGAGGGGGTATTTGAGCATTTGCTTGGACTGTGCACGGTAACGGGACAGTTAGGAAAAAGATTTGCTGCTCCCTTTTTCCCTGTAGCTGTGGGGTTGTATGGTAATGGTGAGTTATTTGTGACAAGGGTGGATGACAACTACCAGCCAGTCGTTAACTAACAGGAAGTTTTATAGGAAAGGGTAAAGACTTGTCTCACTGACAGCAAGGTTACACTTTCCCTTACAAGCGGCAATCAAGGACCCCTGCCGAGGTACGGGGGAAAATCTGGGGAAAAACCTTGAGGTACACCTTCTCCCCTATATACTTCCTTCTACTCCTGGAAATGCAATTTTAAGAGGGTTGATTGGGCAAAGCATATCCCGCATAAACTGGAGAGGGCCTCCTCAAGTCAAGTCGAGGGAACAGTACCCTTTTACCTGAAGGGGTTTTAAAGATCAGTAAAAAAAGGAGTGAAATTTTGTGTTTCCCGAAACAACTGGGTTTTGAAAAAGTGCCCTTTTCTACTTTACACCTAGGGGCGGACAGTTCTTTAGAGGTGGCCGTTTTTTTACAGAAATAGCAGAACACACTTGGGTTGAACCACTATCTCAGACTTTCCCTCCTTTTCATAACTTGCACCCCAACTTTCAATGGGCTGAGCCTTCTTCTCTCCCCAGGGTACAGGGGGATGTCTAAGGAAAAGACTCTGTATTTTTTGCACTTTGAGTAGGGTTTGTCCTCCTTTTCGTAATGTCAACTGATTGAGTAGGGTATTTTACGTTTAATTCCCCAGTGCTCGGAATTTTACCCGATCGTCATAAATGGGTTACTGATGCAGACTTGACCGTTTTTTTAAAGGGCTCTGAAATTTTTCTGAGGGAAATTCTAGGGATTTGACCAGTTTTTTTGTTCATGTTGCGGAAATTTTGTCGTATCTTTCTGTGGGGACCGCGTAAGCTGTAAATATACATTTTAACTCATCATAAACGGCATTATCCTGCCACTGTCTAAACAGATAAGCCTTTCCTTAAGTTTTGGGTTGACAGCCAGGTCCAATCCTCTTTAGGGACCTGAAAAAGCGTGGCAGAGGTTTAACTCTCTAAAGAAATTCAGGATCGTAATCAGAGAACTGAGGTAAAAAAAGGCAAAATTTTTGTTAATTGTAATTTATTTGGATTTGAGTGGGGTGCCCTTTTTCTGCAGATCAGGCTTTTACTGTGTTCTCTATCTGTTTTTTCTGCTCTTTCAAAGCTCTTTTTTTTCTCTTTTTACGCTCTTTTTCTTTTCTTTCACGCTCTTTTTTTTTTCTCTTTTACGCTCTTGTATTTGTAAATGGTATTTGCGTTGAGAACTTTTTCTTCTCTTTCACTTCTTTTTCTCTCTTTCAAGTCTAACTTCATTTTTAATGCCCGCATTTTCCTTTCTCCACTTCTAGGAAAATCTGTTCAGAAAACCTCTAGAAGTGGGGTTTCTGACTGAGGGTCAGTTATTTTTCTTCACCTAGATGATTAAAATTTTGTTCCTTAAGTGTTTTCCTTTTGTTTCATGAGTGAACTGGATCTAAAGTTAGGGGGGAAAATACTTGATTGTCTTGTAACTCTTGCACTTTAAATTCTTCAGCAGAGGGTTTCCGACAAAATCTTCCGCATCAAAACCCCTGATTAAAGTTAAAACAAATTTAAAACCCCATAGGGTTAGAAAGAGATGCCCAAGGGGGATTTCAGGAAAATTCCCCGAGCTATTAAATGAACTACCCTATGAGATTTGATAGGGGAATGACCCCTGAATTTATCACTTCGAAGGATATAACGAGCCAGTGGGAAGTACCAGAGAAGCGTACCCACAATACGCACAAATCTGCATAATACTCAAATGTTTTTAGTTTTGAACTGGTCAATTAATAATCGAGTGAGTTAAAAATTTGGACATCGCTGGTTTCCCTGAGAAAAGAAGTCAGTATAGCTTAGCGGGGAGGAAATGTCCTACTTGGAAAAAAATCAAACAAGCAATAAAGGGAATTTAAGCAGTGTGACGAACTGAAAATGCCCCTACACCCGGCCTTCGTGTATGAGTTTTTAAAGGCACAGCTATCCACACGCTCAAACATGTACACACGTAAAATAAAAACCACCAACATAGACACAGTGAATCTCACAACAAAAAAATACTGGGGGGAAACACAGAAAATATGAATATCACTGAAAATGGATTAAGAAATAACAACCGTAAAGGTTATTATATCCCGGACAGGCCCCAACTGTTGAGCGAACAGTGGTTGTCTAGGAATAGTAGCGAGACTGAAAAGCCCCCAAACCAAACAAAAAGTGATGGAAAGAAGTAGATAACAAAACAATTTAATAAAATCTAATAAAACACCCTTTTAGCAAGGAGTAAGAGATCTTGCTTTTGAAGCACCCAGAGATACTAAAGAAAATGCTTTTAATTTAAATGACCAAAATGTACATAACAAAGAAAATTTCCTAGGAAAAAAACCCCAAAAGAATACTAAAATAGTTTCACCACCAGGGAAAAGCATAATAAAAATGTGAGTTGACTTAGTAGAGTCCCCAGTGCTAATGTTTTTACTGGTTGGGACTTACTTAAAGGGACAAGAAAAGGTGTTACGCTATGTTCCTCGGAAAAGTATAACGCTTCAGCTTATACGATACTCGCTAAAAAAAAAACGAGGTTTATAAAGCCCTCGTATTTTCCTGGGGCTCTCACTCAGCTTTTTGGGTTTAAACACCGGCGAGATCCCGGAGTAGTTCCGGTGCCTTCCTTGTGTTGAAAGAGGAAGGGGAGTTAGTGGTACCCAGGGAGTGTGGTGGTGTGTGTGTGTGTGTGTGTGTGTGTGTTGGTGTGTGGGTGTTGGGGTTTTGTTGTGTGTGTGTGTCACACAGGATGAGGATAAGGCAAGCTTATGATAATATATATATATATATATATATATATATATTAATATACCTATATATATTATAATATATATATATATTTTTTTTTTTTTTTTTTTTTTTTTTTTTCATCCAAGGAACTGGGCCCGGGGGACAACAAAAAAGGGTAACACAAACCCCCCTTACTTGCCAGTCCCTATAAAAAGACAGTAAAAGAATAAAAAAACCAGAGGGGTAGGCCAATTTAGTTCGGGAGGTGTCTTGTTACTCTTTCTTTGAAAAGATTTAAGTCTAGGAAAGTGGAAAAATAGAAACGGGAAGAGAGTTCCAGAGTTTACCAGTGAAAGGGATGAAAGCGTAAAGATACTGTTTAAACTCTTGCTTTAGGAAGATGGACAGAATGGGGATGAGAATGAGTAGAAAGTCTTTGCAGAGAGGCCGCGGGAGTGGGGGGCATGCATTTAGCAAGTTCAGAAGAGCAGTGAGCATGAAAATAACGGTAGAAGAGAGCAAGAGAAGCAACTTTTGCGGTGGGGGTTTTTAAGGTTTGAAGACAGTCTGTCAGAGGAGAGGAGTTGATGAGACAAAAGGTTTTGACTCAACCCTGTTTAGGAGAGCTGTATGAGTGGATCCTCCCCAAACAGGTGAGACATACTCCATACATGGGCGGATAAGCCCCCTGTAGAGAGCAAGCAATGGACCCACCCATAACTACGTCACGGTTTGTTTACATCGGTGCATTGTGGGGAAAAGGCGGGTCGCCGGGGGTGGACTTACGAAGGGAAAACTACGGCGATGGAAGAATTTCGAGTATTTTGCG
This sequence comes from Chionoecetes opilio, assembly GCA_016584305.1. Taxonomy (NCBI): domain Eukaryota; kingdom Metazoa; phylum Arthropoda; class Malacostraca; order Decapoda; family Majidae; genus Chionoecetes; species Chionoecetes opilio. The sequence continues at coordinate 7,544 of JACEEZ010022100.1, forward strand.
CGAAATTGATATTCCGGGTGCTATATTACTGTGCTCTGTTTTTCCGCTGAGAACACTATAGAGAAGACCTGAGGTAATGGCTGATGTGCAGAGGCTTTAACCAAGAAACAGAGTCATAACAGAGCCTCGTCAAAGGTAAGCAACTGGTACGTACGTAATGTGCCCCCTCCCCACTTGCTTACTTCTTAATGAGACTGCTGTGACTGTTTTCCTGGTTTAGAAGCCTTTGCACATCAACCATCACCTCAGGTCTTATCTATGTTGTCAGCGAGCACGGAAATATAGCACCTGGAATATCAATTTCGCCCAAAACACTCGAAATTTTTTCATCGTCGTAGTCTTCTCTTTGTAGGTTGTACATATTCTGGGTTTTGATAGTATTAAAATACCTTATTAATTGAGTTCCTTTTGTTGTCTTTCCTCATAATAAAAAGTGGTACATCATGGTTTAAGTGTTACTTGACGAGCCAATGAATACTCTTGATCCCATACCAACATCACCAAGCTTTGCTTTGATTTATCTTATTACTCCATCCATAAACAAGTTGCATAACCACCGTGACATTACCCATCCTATTGGTACCTGGTACTGTCGTCTACCCATATTTTTATCCCTACACATATCGGGAAAACTCGCCGACGGTAATGGCTAGGTTAGATTTTGCTTTGATTTATCTTATTACTCCATCAATAAACAAGTTGCATAACCACTGTGACATTACCCATCCTTGTCTCATCTCATGGTACCTGGTACTCTCGTCTACCCAAAAGGGTCGTCCCTACATAAATCGGGGAAAAATCGCCGACGGTAATGGTTAGGTTAGGGTATAATGGACGGAGTTTCGCGGTCGTTTATAGAGACACAGACTTTTTTTCTTGGCCTACAATAGGTGCTTGTTTTAATGAAAATAGTTTTATTTTGCGCAAACAACCCATTAAAAAAAAAAAAAAAAAAAAAAAAAGATACCTAAAACCTATCCTTATAAAGGTTTTAATGAAACCTAACCTAACCTTAACCACAAAGTATACCTAACCTAACCTTATAGGTTTAAAGAAACCTACCTAACCCTTAACCACAAAATATACCTAACCTAACCTTATAGGTTTCATTAAAACCTAAAAGACCCAGATTCAGTGTTTTTTTAAATGGAAACGGTACCCTCAAATTGGATTTTTTATTTTTTGGTTTTATGGGTTTTTCTCAAATCAAACTATCTCCATTAGAACAAGCACCTATTGTAGGCCAAGAAAAAATAGTCGGTGTCTTTAGACGACCGCGAAACTCTCGTCCTTTAAAACCGGGTTGGTTACCTTTAGGTTAGGTAAAGGTCGGGTTGGTTGGTTTTCATAATCACGGGTAAAAGATTTATTAGCAAATCCCATACATACTCCACCCCAATACAAAACTTTTAAAAAACCCTTCAATACATCCACTTTCCCCTCCCAGTCTACCTGTCAAGTTTTGGTATTAGTCCAGATGAAAAACCGAACCATTTTGGTGGACAAACTATTTTTTCGGGGGTTTGTTTTTATGGGGTTTAAATAAACCCGGGAAAACTTTTTCCCGGGGGAAATTTTTTTTTTTTTTTTTTTTTTTTTTTCTTTTGAAAAGGTTATTTTTTTTGTTTTTTTTTTATTGTATTGGAAAAAGGTTGGGTTAGGTATGGTTAGGTTATATGGGGAAAAGGTTAGGTTAGGTTTGGGTTTCATTTTTTTTTTTTTTTGGGAAAAAAAAAAAAAAAAAAAAAAAAAATTGGGTATGGAGGGGAGTAGGTATGTAAAACTAAAAAATTTTTTTACCTTGATTATAAATACCTAACCAAAATGACCTTTACCTAACCTAACGGTAACCTAAGGGGGTTTATAATGGACAGATTTTTCGCGGTCTTTTTTTAAAGAGAAAACCGACATATTTTCTTGGCCTACAAATTTTGGGTTTTTGTTCTTTGGAAATTTTTTTTAAATTTTTTTTTTTTTTTTTGTGTCCCAAACCCCATAAAAAAAATAAAAAAATCCGGGGTTATATGGTACCGTTTCCATTAAAAACACGGGAATCTGGGGGGTTTTTTTTTGGGTTTTAAAAAAACCTATAAGGTTAGGTTAGGTATATTTTTGGTGGTAAAGGGTTTAAGTTTGGGTTTTTCATTAAACCTATAAGGTTGGGTTTTGGGGTTTTCTTTTTTTTTTTTTTTTTTTTTTTAAAGGGGTTTTTGCGAAAAATAAAACTATTCCATTAAAAAAAGCACCTATTGTGGGCCCAAGAAAAAATGCCCTTTTTGCCCTCTAAAAACCGCCCCGCGAAAACTCTCGTCCCCTTATTTTCCCCTTTAAACCCAACCAAATTTCCGTCGGAAAAAGTTTTTTCCCCGATTTTTTTCCCCCATTAGGGACGAGCATTTCGGTAGACGAGAGACCCGGTTTCCATGAGGCAAAGGGTGGGGGAATGTCAAACCCTGGTTATGCAAATTGTTGATTATTAAGTGTAATAAGAAAATTTAAAGCAAAACTAACCCCAGCCACCGTCGGGGAGTTTTTTCCCCATTTGGGGTAGGGATAAAATTTTTGGGAGACGGCAGACCATTTCCAAAAGGAGGGGGAATGTCACGGTGGTTTTTGCAACTTGTTTGGGGAGTAATAAGATAAATCAAAGCAAAGCTTTGGGGATGTTGGTATAGTCAAAAGTATTTTATTTGGGGCCCCTTTGTCAAGTAACACTTAAACCTGATGTAACCCCTATTTAAATTTTGAGGGAAAAACAACAAAAGGAACTCAATTAATAAGAAAATTTTTAAAACTTCATAACCAAAGAATATGTACAACCTACAAAGAGAAGACTACGAAAGATGAAAAAAAATTTTGAGTTGTTTTTGGGGGAAATTGATATTCCAGAGCTATATTTCCTTTCTGCTTACCAAAATAGATTTAAACCTGAGGTGTGGTTTTATGGCAAAAACTTCTAAAACCCGGAAAAAAGTTTACAGCAGAGTCTTTATTAAGAAGTAAGCAAGTGGGTTTGGGACACATTACGTACGTAACCCGTTGCCCTTTCCTTTTTACCAGCCCCTTTTTATGACTCCTTTTTTTTTTGGGGGTTTTTAAAAAACCCCTGCACATCAGCCATTACCTCCGGGGGGCTTCTCTATAGTGTTTTTTCAGCGAAAACAGAGCCAGTAATATAGCACCTGGGAAAATCAATTTCGCGCAAAATAACTCGAAATTTTCCATCGCTTTTAAATTTTTTCCCCTTTGTAAGTCCACCCGCGGGGACCCCCCCCTTTTCCCCACAACAACGGTAAACAAAAACCCTGGGCGTAGTTTAAAGTTGGGGGGGATTTGGGGGGGGAAAAAAAAAGGACGCCCGAACCCCCAGAAAACCTAATTCTTAGAAAATGTTTTAGCAAGAGTGAGATGGGGAATTTCCAGTTCAGATTTTTTAGTAAAGGATAGTCCTAGAATTCAGGGAGAAAAAGGGGCCCGTTTAGTGCCCCTTGAAGAAGAGGGGGGTAGTTATCTGGGGGTTTTTTTCGGTAGATAGGTGAAGAAATTGGGGGTTTTTAGGCTTGAACAAAACAAGGTTTGCTTTGCCCCAATCAGAAATTATAGAAAGATCAGAAGTTAGGCGCTCGGTGGCATCTCTCCGTGAATCACTTAGTTCCTGTTGAGTTGGACGTCTAATAAACGACGTTGAAAAATTCAGGTTAGAATCATCAGCGTAGGAGTGGATAGGGCTTTGAGTTAGACTTAGAAGATCATTAATGAATAATAGAAAGAGAGTGGGTGATAGGACAGAACCCTGGGGAACACCGCTATTGATAGATTTAGGAGAAGATCAATGTCTGTCTACAGTAGCTGCAATAGAACGGTTTGAAAGGAAACTTAAAATAAAGGTACAGAGAGAAGGATAGAAACCGAATGAGGGTAGTTTGGAAATTAAAGATTTGTGCCAGACTCTATCAAAAGCTTTTGATATGTCAAGGGCAACAGCAATATATATATATATATATATATATATATATATATATATATATATATATATATATATATATATATATATATATATATATATATATATAGAGGCAATACTTTCTCCATGAGGAATCTTGATCTAATAATGAAGATATAAACCAGCGCGGGTAGAAACATCTTGATTGTTTATTCGAACGTTTCGGGTATACATAAGCCATCATCAGCCTAAATCGGATACAAAAATGTTTTTGTTAAAAATGAAAATATAAAAGTTATAAAATTATTTGCACATTTTAAATGCCTAACCTAAAATATAATAAAATAAGAGTAAAAATTATAAAACAGTAATAAAAATAAAAATACTACACATACCAATCAACATCGCAGTGGAGTGTGGGATTCCCACATGGTCTAAAAGCACAGGAGCGGGGTTGAGGTGCCCTGTGCGCAGAGAGACGGTTTGTGGTGGTGGGTGAGGAGGCTCTCACATATCCACCGGGTGGAGTCGTGGGAGCTTGTGTGTAATATATTAAAGTCTTGATTTGATATTGGGTGGCCTGAGGCTTCGGAATGATCCCGAATGGCTGAAAATGGTGGTTTGGACACGGGTTTGCCAGTCCTGTGAGACAGTCCCCGATGCTCCGCGATCCTAGTGGTGAGGTGGCGTTTGGTCTGCCCAATATAAGCAGCATTACAGCTACTGCACTTAAATTGGTACACCACTGAGGAACGCAGGGCATCAGGGATTCTCTCCTTGAGTTTAAAACAATGTGCTAGCGTATAAGGGGGCTTGAATACTACTCTAAGTAGTAAAGTATTTAGTAAAGTATAAGTAGTATGGCATTTTAAATGTGCAAATAATTTTATAACTTTTATATTTTCATTTTTAACAAAAACATTTTTGTATCCGATTTTAGGCTGATGATGGCTTATGTATAGCCGAAACGTTCGAATAAACAATCAAGATGTTTCTACCCGCGCTGGTTATATCTTCATTATATATATATATATATATATATATATATATATATATATATATATATATATATATATATATATATATATATATATAATTATATATATATATATTTTTTAAATATATATATATATATATATTTATAAATATATATATATATATATATATATATTTATAAATATATATAATATATATATATATACTAGCCGCAAAGCCGCCCTCCGATCGGACTTTTTGGCTAGCTCCTGCGGAGGGCTATTGGTGGGCCTTCGGCCCACCAAACACAGACTCTCCAGACAGCCCCTTCTAACTTTCCTGAAATCATGGATGTAGAAATGTATGTATTCCCCCCACCCATTCACTCACCCATTACCCATCACCCCACACCCATTCACTCACCCATTACCCATCACCCTCCACCTATTCCCTCACCCATCACCCATCACCCCCCACCCATTCACTCACCCATCACCCCACACCCATTACCCATTACCCCACCCATTACCCATCACCCTACATCATGGTTTCTTCAATTAGAGAGAACTGCAACTCCGAAATGCCAGTGGTCGCTGGCAGTTTTAACTCACAATTTGGTGAAAAGTTGGTCAACTTAAAAGAAAAATATGGGCTTATTCCACTGCACTTAAAACACACAAGTATAATATTAAGAACGATTTTCTTCTATATGTATATTGTATAGAAGCCTGATTCTGTAAAACATTGTATATAACCAAATAACCAAGGAGGTTATAGTTGAGGAGGCGAGGTAAATGCTACTCTATGATATTATATAGTCAATAACGAATGTTTAGAAGTTATCTTTACCTAGGCAGTCATATTTTCCTGTTATTATTGTGTTCAAATCATAGAAAGCCGGAATGCAATGACCCGACGCTGAAGTGGCATTTTTTTGATTCTCACCCCGCAAATCTCCCCGCCCCCACTCCCCCCCCGCGGCGTGTCGCCCCAAAATTATAACCTCCTTGTCGCAGCAGCAACCCGTTTTTGGGCATTCCTTATTCCCTTCTTTTTCCCAAGGCATTGCTTATTGTTTTTGACAACTTTTCCCAGACGCACAACTGTCTTAGAAAACAGTTAACATCGCCCAATTTTACACCCCAAAATATCTTAAAAAATATTTTAACTTTCTACACGGGGCAGAATTTGCTTAAAATTGCTATTATAAAAACTTCCATCGAAAGCATGTCATCCTATAATTAGTAAACCAAAAGAACAAATTTTTTTTGGTTTTTCGTTTCGGTGCATCAATGTTTATCCGAAATTAAAATTTATAAAATATTTCGGGGGGGGGAAAACACAGAAAACCCAAAACCTTTGGTTAAAACTGCCAGCGACCACTGGCTTTTTCTCGAGTTTCAGTTCCTCCATTCCGAAACCCATTTTTTTTTTCCCTTCTCGCAAATAGCTGCAAAAAAAAAAGAATATCGCTAATGGGCTGCCAAAAACAAAAAAAAAAAGGGTGGGATCCCTATAATGGGTTTAAAACCCCCCCCTGCTCGACCATTCCAAAAAAGTCCCATATGGGGGATTCGCCCGGGGGGGGGAACTGGAGGGGGAACACACAACCCCCCAAAAAAACCCACCCTTTCGCTTATTTTATTTTATATATATATTATATATTTATTATATAACAGTCGCGTCGATTATTTAGGGTAAAACGTAAGAATTTAGGGTAAATTGACTTGACTCTGGGTAATTCGCGGAGCTCATAAAACGGCTTGCGTGGGGCCGCCTGACGCCATTTTAGCCAGGCAGCGCCGTGGAATTTTTCTGCGCTCCGTGTATCCCCCAAACGCAAACGAGTAACAGCACGCCCCTCGCGACTCGGGTTTGTAGAGCTGCTCTACAATGCGCTCTCATTGTAAGCAGCTTCCCCACTTCTATGTGGTTCCCCCTTTCGCTTTCCATTTTTTTTTTGGGCCTGACGGCCAGTGAGGGGGATTTACCCCAATGCTCCTGTTAACAGCTAGTTAACTGATTTACCCTGAACTATAACCTGTGCTGGATTCCTGTGAACCGGGCCCGCTCCCCACGGGTTTTTAAGGGTGCCCGGGGTCCTTGTTTTTTTACCCCGTTGCTCAATTTTGCGATTCATTAAATCTCTTACGTCCCTTATGGGTACAAAGTCAACCCTGCGGGTTCTGGCTAGGCTAGTGTCACAAGGGTGTCATCAGGGGCAAATTTAAAAGGGGCACCAAGGGGGAAAACCTGTTGTTAGGGACGGGCAAACCCTCCGGGGCGTTTCCCTTTGTCCTGGGGGCCCTCTTAGTTGGCGGGGACATGCTAGGGGGGGGAGCTGTAGCGGGGTTTTTTTTGCAGTTTAAAATTTTTAAAAATTTTAAAAAAATTTTTTTACATTTGTGCCTAAGCGCTTTATGCATTGTTTCAAAGGCTGGGAAGGGTAGCCCCCTGGAGGTTCCTTGGGGGGCTGTGGTGGTTGGCCTTCGCCCTGTGGCGCGGGTTTTGGGTTTTTTATGTGACGCCTGTTTAGAGCTCACAAAAATTCTAAGAAAAGTTTAATTTTTTCTTGTTTAAGAAAACGTAAGAAAATGGGTGCTACAAAGGCCGGGACTCAGGGTATTCCTGTACCAGGCGCACGGACCACTCCCCAAAAAGCACATAAACCTATAAAATACGCTTGGGTCCGACGACACTGAGGCAATTATATAGACATTGTGTGACCTTATTAACCCTCGGAAACAGAAATTTTTATCCCCCGTAAAAGTCGGGAATTATTCTTTGAAAACTTAACCATTCAAAAAAAGAAAATCTAAAACTCTCTTTAAATGGATTGTGCTTGAAAAATTTTAAATATCGAGTACAAAATAAGGCTGTGGCTTTTCAATATGTTTTTTGCAAAAAAATAGTTACATAGAACCGTGAAATTTTCTTTTGCAGAGTGACATTTCACTCCCATTATGAGAAAATAAAATGTCTTCAATAGTAGTGCCTTTATGAAAAACACAAATTTTGTGTGTTATAGGTCGTGGTCCAATATAGATTGTTAAAGGGACATAGCCCTGGGTTCTTTGGCTCCCGTGTTCCATTATGAAGCGCAGCTTCCTATGACAATCTGCTGGGGCGTGTAGAAAGGTAAAGCACGTAGCTATTTATGGCTAAAACTTCAACTGTGATTCCAATGACGAATATGCTTTTTTTCCCTCAGGTCCCTTTGGGCCTTACCAGCTTCCCATTCCCAAAAACTTAAGCTTGTAGTGTTGATATTATTTAATTCTCCCCTCGAAAAATGTCTGGCATGCATAAAAAACAGATCCAGGTACCAAAGGGTGTCATAACTTTGGGGAATAATTAGGTGGTGTGAACAGAGGGTCGCCCGCTAGGCTGGGGGCGTCCTCTCAAAATACCCGGGATGGGGTTCCCTCCCCCTAGTTAAAAACTGTGTTGCTTATTTTCACATTATTATGAAATAACGCAAAATGTATACTAAAAAAACAGTGAGATGAAAAAAATGTACACATAATGAAACTGAAGAGTTAAATGACCGAGAGTTCTACGGCCAAATAAGAACAAAAAAAATAAGGAATTACTAGGTCGTTAGACCTAAACGTTTAGTTCCTGTTACTTACACCATGGAGCTATAATAATAAAGGGGCCTGACGTCACTTCATAAAAGTGACTTACTCTGGCCCACCCCTTTTTGCTCAAAACATACAGACGTCGGACGTGCCCCCAAAAAATCTCTTGGGAAATACGCCCCCACTCACAACCCCACTTTTTTACCATCATGCGGGCTTGCTCTGCATATGACTGCAGCAGAAAACCAAAATGTAGCTTAACATTTCACGTACGTTAAGATTTCGGGGCGGCTTTTCTTAAGAACAAAAACTTACTAGATCAAACGTTTTAAAGAATGCATCTTGTTCTAGGAAAATTTTTCCAAAGGGAAATTCACCTGAAATTTCCCTCTTTCATGATTACACATAAACATTATATGACTGATGTGATTTTTGATGTTCCCCAAAAATTTTTAAACCATTTTTTTAAAAAAAAACATGAGAAAAGCCTAAACCTTGGTGACCACACCTTCTGATCCCGTGAACGATTTTACAAATTTGGGGCTGCCGGTAACCTCATTTGTTTTTCTTATTAGTGTTGCATTAATGTTAGATTTTTACTGTTGTTCCTGTATACGAATTTGGTGCTATATATAGGAAATTAAATTTTACCGGGTTTTTCTTACCGAGGGGGCTTCCCAACCGGAAAGATTACGGGAAAGGGAAATCCGCTCCACTTAAGCCTGTCACCGAGCTATTTTCCGGCACTTTTGGTTTATTGCACCAAAAAGATGCCCGTGGGGTGGCAAAAGGGCGCGTTTTGTCACACGGCGTTTCGGCTACGAGCATCTTCCTACCAGAGTACTAAGTTTTATTCTTCTATCTTAGCTACTCTACTTTTACTGGCACTTTTAAAATGCCCCTTCCCCAATTCACATTTCCCTTCATAACCATAAATAAACCTTGCTTGAATTCCTAAAACAAATAAAAATAAAACGCATATCATATACCCGTTTCTTAGTAAAAACCCGAGCACCTATTAAAAAGCCTATTAAAATTTTATTTTTTTTAACTTTTCCGTCATAACTTCTCATCAAAAACTCAAAACTTAACTTTATCTAAAAACTACGTAAAATTCGGCTAATGCGCTTGGCCCAAAACCTGTGCACCAACGTGTTTAAAAGTATTTTGGCCGAAAATCCCCTGGCGCTTCGGTTTGATGTTTTTTTTATATGTTGTTCTTCCCACCGCCCTCCCCCGGTGGGCTCCCGCCGAGGGTCCCGTTGACAACCCTAAGAGTTTTTAACTCCGAGGGCTCCGACGTCGCGGGAAAACCGGCGTCGGGCCCGGTGCCGTCCCCTCAGGTCCCCCCAGGACCCTTTGCCAGTCTTCTTCAAGACCGGCCCCATTATGTCGGGGCCGATGCTCTGTGTCGGGGCCGGGGTTCCGCTTTCCTCTGGCTGGCCAGAATGGCCAGAACGTCGTCCCCACAGAGAACTTTCTTGACCACCCGCCTCTACTCCGGGACCATTGGTCTGAAAGGCTGCAAACCTCCCCCTCCGGAGCCTCCTTGGGAGGGCTCCCCATGGGCCCCCGGGCTTTTTTGGGCCACGGCCCCTGGGGGCTTTGGGGAGGGCCCAAGCGTCCCCCGCGCTTGGGTTTCCTTGGTTGGTCTTCGTAATCCAAGACGTGCTTGGGCGAAAAAAAAACGGCTTATTACTGCTGCTACTATTACTACTATTTTCGCTGCACTACTACAACACTACCAATGCTATAAAAAAGGTTAGGAGGGGGAGGAGGAGGAGGAGGAGGAAGAAGGGGGGCAAATTTTTGGGGTGGATGATAATTTGTAAAAACAGCTGGGAAACGTGGAACCTTGTGATTGGGTGAAACTTTTTTTAGAAATACTATGTTTGCTGCGAGGCGTATTCATTGTACTCGCTCAGCCAATCACTATCGAATCCCTACAACCGTACGCCCCCATACTCGTACCCGAACCCCCCGATCCGGGGTGTAGAAATAAGGAAATTTGGTTAAGCTAAACACCGTGCCCTTTCTCTCTCTAATGTCTGCCCCCGGGCGGAAGCCCCAAAAAGGGCGTATCGCCAGCAAAGACCCCTCTTCCCCTACCTAGATACTTCTTTCCTTTCGACGGAAGCTACAAAAACCTCCCCCGGTCGGTCGTAAACGCGTGGGAGGCCTGACGGCTAAGACATAAAGACGCATCAATCTCATCATTAGTCACCAGCCCAATGACAAACTTTTTTTAAAACTTCTCGCCAAACACTCTCCAAACCGTCTTATTATTTTAGCAAACCTCTTTTTTACTCTTCTGGGCTTAAAGAAGGGGGTTGGGGAGGAAAAATGGTTCATTTAAAAATCCTGCTTCAGGCGTGTTCTGAAAAAATACCAAAAAACAAAAGTTTAAACAAAAATACAAAATTTTTAGTCTTTTTATAAGTGTTTATACATATTACTTACTTTTAGCCTTTATTTTTTAGCATCCTCTTTTCAGCTTCCGTTCTTGAGGTGGCAGGGCCTGGTTTTTATCGGGTTTCCCGCTGCTGGTTTACTTGACTGAGTTGACAGGTTCCCGGGTTCTATCTGTTCTGAAATATAAATAAAATTATTTAAAATTTTCGCACATATATGTCTAACATTTTATAAATTGCACATCTTATTGTAAACTCTATATTATTAACATCCTCAATTTACTGCTGCTGTATTTTTTTTGGCGGGGGGGTTTCCAGAGGGCTGGCTTCCGGGTCCATTTCTGGCTCCGGGTCTGCTGTGCCGGCGGCCAGACGGAAAGTGGGTTTTTTGAAAAGGAAATAATCACCGCGGGTTTAAGAAACATAAAAACTATTATTAAAAGAAATTATCATCATATTAAAAATTTTTATTTTGATTACATACCTTTGCTCAGGTGAGCAAGCTGTTGCTGAAAGGGCAGGGATTCCTTCCCTCCAGAAAACTTGCTAAAATGAAAGTTAGGCATAAAAAAATTTTAAAAGTTAAAAAATATATCGAATATTGTTGGTTGTTGTTTTTTTTGTGCGATGTAATATACGTAATAAAAATTTTATGGCTCACCTACCTCTCTTTATGGGAAAGTGGCGCTCGGGGGTCCTCCGGCCCAAGGGAAAAGGTGTTCCCAAAGGGGAGAGGTGTCCATCGTGAAGTCCTCTCTTCCAAGGCCCATTGTGGGCGAAGGGGGGGGGGAACGAATTTTCTTGGGATTTATCCCCTTCCAACCCCCCTTTCCCCCCTAAACCCCTCAATCTCCCTTGAGATCCTACAAACTCTCTTATCTTTACAGGGTTTGTCGTAGTACGATCAGCCGTGGGGCCCGGGTGGGCTCGCCGCCTGTGCATCAAAAAATTTCTTGATGGGCTGCTTCTCCCCCCCCAGTACGGGAAACCCGGGGCCCCTGGGGTACCCTGGCTCACTTCCGTCGGGTAGCCCCCCGCCTCAAGAATGATTTTTTCATTTTTTTTTCACCGCCCCGTTCTTATCGTTACCATACCCCCTTCTGGGTTTTCCCCCTTTAAGGGGAAAAACCGACAGTGTTTCTCGGTCGCATCGCTTTTTGCTTTTTTTAACCCCACAAAATTCTTTATCACTAGTTTTCACTAGTTTTTTTTGGGGGGGAAAGCCGCCCAGCTGGTCCCGGAATACAAGTATGAGAAAAATTTCAGAAGAATATAAGTCCATGCCGGATAATAGGGAAAAATTGTTTAATAGAAAATAAATTCTTACCCGCTGCATTGTTGCTGCTGTTGTTTTTTCACACAACGTAATAGGCCCAATCGTTTAAAGCCCCCCGGGCATTTTTTTAAATTTTGCACAGAGAACCGGGTCGCTCCTTTTATCTCTGAGGCTCTGCAAAAAGTCGTGATATGGCATCACTACTGAATTGCCCGATTACATCGTCAAAGGGCGTCCTCTTTACTTTTTGTGGGCCCCACGGGTTCTTGATGGTTTCATGAAATCTGATATAAAGAAATTTTCTATTTTTCTTCTTTTTTTTTCTCCAACTCTTTGGGGGTCATATCTTGCGTTACCGTGGTCGTCATCTCATTGGTGGCCCCTGCGTAATACAAAAAGGGCATGCTCTTAAAAAATACATAAGCGTATGTGAAACTATAACGTAAAGTGACTATTATTTATGTTTTTGAAAAAATAATTACTTTAAATTACCCTTGCCAACCCTTTCACGCAAGTCCATAGTCTTTTATCTTCATCAGCACGTTGACTGTCTTATTTAAAAAATTTATAATCTATGAATTTTTATTGATCATAGTACTTTCTCTTCGTTTTCGGAGCTAAGGCCCCGTTCGAGGACTCTGATGATTCGACGCCCCCCCACACATAGCCCCGCGACACCTATGGCGTTGGGCCTGCAAAATTTTTTGTTAAGTGTGCTGAGGCTCTTACGTCGCGTTTGTTTCTCATTGTCCCCTTGCTTGTATGTGGGATACCTCCCCGACAGTTAAAAAAACTTTTTTTGTCGTCCGTAACGAGGCGAGAAAAACCTTTTTCCCCCCCTATCTTGATTTTTTTGACTTTCTTGTCTACTTGTATGATGGTTGACGTATGTTTGTACTGGTTGTACACTGGGGAAGAAATTAATATATATTTAATAATAATATATATATATTTTATATATATTATATATATATATATATATATTATAATATTATATATAATATTACTATAATATATATATATATAATATATATATATATATAATATATATAATATATATCATATCATATATAGTATATATATATATATATATATATATATATCTATATATAAATATTATTAATATATATATATTATATATTAATATATATATATATAATATTATATATATATATATATATATATTATATATATATCTATAATATATATATATATATATATATTATATATATATATAATATTATTATTATATTATAATATATATATATATATATAAATAAAAATTTATATATATAAAATATATATATATATAAAAATTTATATATATATATTTATATAAAAATTTTATATATTTTATATATAATATATATTTTATATAATATATATATATTTTTATTATATTATATATATATATATAATATATAAATTATTAATATATATATATATAATTAAAATAATAAAAATATAAAAATTATATATAAATATTATAATAAAAAATAATTTTAAATTATATATATATAAATATTATTATAATTAAAATATTATATATATTAAATATATTAAATAAAAAATTATATATTAAATATATATATATATAAATATATATTATATATAAAATTATATAATATAAAATATATATAAAATATATATATATATAATATAATATATTATAAATTAATATATATAAAAATTATATTTTAATTTATATATAAAATTATATATTATATAAATAAAATTTAATAAAATATATAAAATATATAATATATATATATAATATATATATTATATATATAATAACTAATATATTAATATATAAATATTTTTAAAATTATTTTATAAAAAAAATATATATTTATATATAATTTTTTATTTATATATAATATAAATTATTTTAATATATATTATATTATAATTATAATATAATATAAAAAATAATTTTATAATTTATTATATATATATTTTAAATATATTTTAAATTTTATATTATTTATTATATTTATATATTATTATTTATATATATATATATATATTTTAAATTTTATTATATTTTATTATATTTTTATATTATATATATATATATATATATTATATATATATAAATTATAATTATCTATATATTATATATATATATTTTATAATATTTATATATTATATATATATATATATATTTTTTATATATATATATTTATATATTTATATATATATATATATATTTATAATATTAATATTATATAATATATATAATATATTTTTTTATTAAATAAAATTTTTGTTACCCTTAGTCACCCCTAAAACTTTTCTGTGGGTCTTGTTTGTGGTCCGAAAATTGCGGCGTGTTGAGAAGAACGACGGTGGAGCAAATTTTCTTTTTCGGGGGCAGCTTAGGACGGGTGTGGAAACTCCGTGGGGGCCCGGGTTTACTGATGGTACAAGGGAAGTATTTTTGTGTTGGGTGTGTGCTTGGGGGTGATTGACTTGGGGTATGATTGACTGATGGTTAAGGGGTGGGTTTGGGGTTGGGGTAAGCCCCAGCTGAGTGTGTGGTTTTTTGTGTTTGGT
>JACEEZ010022101.1:0-12795 GCA_016584305.1 Chionoecetes opilio
AAAAAGAGGAATAGATAAAAAAAGAGGAATATAAAAAAAAAGGGAATAGATAAAAAAAAAAAAAGAGGAATAGGATACAAAGAGGAATAAAAAAAAGAGAATAGGAAAAAAAAAAAGAGAATAGGTAAAAAAGAGGAAAGGAAAAAAAAAAAGAGGAAGGATAAAAAAAAGAGGAATAGGTAAAAAAAGAGGAATAGGATAAAAAAGATAGTTTAAAAAAAAGGGATGGATTAAAAAGAGGAATGGATAAAAAAAAAAGAGGAATAGGATAAAAAAAAAAGGAATGATAAAAAAAAGAGGAATAGAAAAAAAAAAGGAATGGGGAAAAAAAAAAGAGGAATAGGATAAAAAAAAAGGGAATAGGATAAAAAAAAGGAATGATAAAAAAAGAGGAAATAGGATAAAAAAATAGGAATAGGTAAAAAAAAAGAGGAATAGGATAAAAAAGAAAAATGATAAAAAAAAAAGAGGAATGATAAAAAAAAGAGGAATAGGATAAAAAAAAAGAGGAATGGGAAAAAAAAAAAGAGGAATGGGAATAAAAAAAGAGGAATAGGATAAAAAAGAGGCATAGGATAAAAAAAAAAGGGAGAAAATGAAAGAAGAGGTGAAGAGAAGAAGAAGAAGATAAAGTATGAGAAACAGACAATAGGACTGGATGCTTGTTTGTATGTAGCTTTGTTTTTGTTTGTTTCTTCCTTTTGTTTGTTTTTTTTTTCTACAGGAGCAGCCGGTTAAAAGGGCCCTGGCCAAAGACTACTGTATATAGAGTAGTCTTTGGCCAGGCCTATGAAGACTAGGCCGCCTGTACTATCAAGATCAAACCAAGATCAAGACCAGACTGCCTGTTCTTCCACTTGCAGGGAAAAACTGACTAAAAACGTATTTATAGGAAACAGAGGCAAAAATATTTTTTTTTTTCACTGGACAAGAGATATAAGAAAATAGTTAGTTGGTTGGTAGTAGTAGTAGTATGTAGTTTGTAGTAGATAAGATGGTGGTAGTAGTAGTAGTATGTAGTAGTAGTAGATAGATGGTGGTAGTAGTAGTAGTATGTAGTAGTAGTAGATAAGATGGTGGGTAGTAGTAGTAGTAGTATGTAGTAGTAGTAGATAAGATGGTGGTAGTAGTAGTAGTAGTATAGTAGTAGAATAAAATGGTGGTAGTAGTGTAGTGTGTAGTAGTAGTAGATAAGATGGTTGGTAGTAGTAGTAGTATGTAGTAGGGAGTAGATAAGATGTGGTAGTAGTAGTAGTATGTAGTAGTAGTAGATAAGATGGTGGTGTAGTAGTAATGTGTAGTAGTAGTAGATAAGATTTAAGATATTTTGGTTCTATCTAGACACTTTGCAAGTACCAACTAAAGGTTATTTACTATACAAAGCGCCAACCACGCCAGACGAACTTGGTGGACTCGAACCGCTGACCGAATGCGCAGGGACGCTACACACGCAAGACAACAGCCTACCAATCGAGCCCCCCTGACGGGTTAGTAGTAGTAGTAGTAGTAGTAGTAGTAAGTAGTAGTAGTAGTTATTGAGTATACAAATGGTAGTAGGGGATAACTGACAGTATAAACGTATATATAGGAAAATAAAGGCCCTAATAATATTGTTTCGCTGGAACAAGAGATATAAGAACGTATAAATAAAGGTATAAATAGTGTAAGTATAAATAAAAAGTGTATAAATGTAAAATTTAAAAATAAAAAGTGTATAAATAGTGTAGAGTATAAAAAAAAAAGTGATAAAATAGCAAAAGATAAAAAAAGGCAAAAAAAGTAGTGAAAATAAAGTGATAAATAGTGAAAAAGTAAATAAAGGATAAATAGTTAAAGTATAAAAAAAAAAGTGTATAAATAGCTAAAGTAAAAAAAAGTGTATAAAGCAAAAAGATAAATAAAAAGTGCATAAATTTATAAAGTAAAAAATAAAAAGTGTTTTAAAAGCAAAAAGAAAAAAAAGGTATAAATACATAAAGTATAAATAAAAAAGTGCATAAATATTATAAAGTAAAAATAAAAAGTGAAAAAATAGTTAAAGTTAAAAAAAAGTGTATAAAAGTGTTAAAGTATAAAAAAAAAGTGTATAAATAGCATAAAGTTAAATAAAGTGATAAATAGCAAAAAGTAAAAAAAAGGCAAAAATTTTAAAGTAAAAATAAAGGTAAAAATAGCATAAAGTATAAAAAAAGGTATAATAGCATAAAGTTAAATAAAAGTGCATAAATTTTATAAATATAAATAAAAAGTGTATAAATAGTAAAAGTATAAAAAAAAATATTTATAAATATTTTTAAAGATAAATAAAGTGTTAAATAGTGTAAAGTATAAATAAAAAGTTTTATAAATAGCATAAGTATAAAAAAAAAGTGTTATAAAATAGTATAAAGTATAAATAAAGTGTTTTAAAAAATGTGTAAAAAAATAAAAAGTTTTAAAAATATAAAAGGTATAAATAAAAAGTGTATAAATGCATAAAGTAAAAATAAAAAGTGAAAAAAATAGTTTAGAGTATAAAAAAAAGGTTAAATAGTAAGGATAAAAAAAGTGTATAAATAGCAAAAGTTAAAAAAAAAGGTATAAATAGTATAAAGTATAAATAAAAAGATGCATAAATAGTGAAAAGTATAAATAAAAAGGTATAAATGTGAAAAGAAAATAAAAAGGTAAAAAATACATAAAGTAAAAATAAAAAGGTAAAAAAAGTATAAAAAAAGTGAAATAGTGAAAAGTATAAATAAAAAGGTATAAATAGCAAAAAAGTATAAAAAAAAAAGTGTATAAATGTAAAAGTATAAATAAAAAGAGCATAAATATGAAAGTATAAATAAAAATTTTATAAATGTGTAAAGAAAATAAAAAGGCATAAAAGCATAAAGTATAAAAAAAAAGTGTATAAATAGTAAAAAGTATAAATAAAAAGGAAAAATAGTAAAGGGAAAAAACAAATACAAAAAAACGAAAAATTGGGAAAAACAGAGCATAATTTTTTCGTTGAAAGAAAAACTAAAAAGTTTTGGATAAAAAGGTGGTAGCAGTCATTAGTGTTTTATTATCAATTATTGTGGGGTATTATTAGGTACTTTTGGGAATGGTTATTAGCACGTAGGTGGAGGAGGAGGGGGAGGAGGAGGAGGGGGCAGAGGAGGGGGAAAAATTCTATTCCCCTAACCTTTTATTTCCTCTTCTTTCACGCCCCCCTATCTTTCTCTTTTTCTCTCTCTCTCTCTCTCTCTCTCTCTCTCCCCTTTCTCTTCTCTCTTCCTCTCTCTCTCTCTCTTTTCTCTCTCTCTCTCTCCTTTTTCTTTTTTTCAATAAAACACGAAATATTCGTGAGTTTTAAAACCCTGGCGCCTCACCAAACAACAACGCCAAAAACTGTCACCTCCCCTGATTTTTGTTACGCCCAACTTTTTTAATCGACAACGACAAAAGAAGAAGACGAAAAAAAACGACAGAAACACAGACAAAGATGGGCGGCAGACAGACAACAGGTGGGCATCAGACAAAAGGGAGGCAGGCGGCAGACAGACAGGCAGGCGGCAAAAAGACACACAGGCGGGCGGGCAGGCAGACTCACAGACAGACACAAGACAGACAGACAGACAGACAGGCAGGCGCAGACACACAGACAGGCGGCAGGAGACAGAAGACAGACAGACACACGGGCACTCGAAATCGGGGGAAATTAGAAATGTATAAACAAGTAATGTATAAATTCTTCAAACTTTTTAAAAAATGAAAAGGGAAATTTTTATGATCGTTTTTTTTAATTTTAAAAGGGGTGCAATAAAAGGGTTTTTATAGAAGTGTGTTATTCCCCATGGTTTTGTCCACGCGGCGGCTCGCGATCCCCATTTTTCACCCTCTCAGTGCGAGTTTGGGCTCATTATTACGTTTTTGGGGAAATGCTGGGACCTCACACCCCACACCCCCCATCCCCTTGCTCAAAGGGGAAGAACCGCCCGAATTTGTCAGTAAAAAACCCCCGGGAGCACAAGATTCGAACCGCCTCCCCACCGAATGGGAGCCCGCACGTTTAAACCCTGCCCATCGCGGGTTGGGGTGTGTGTGGTGTGGTGTGGTGTGTGTGTGTGTGTTATGTGTGTGTGTGTGGTGTGGTGTGGTGTGTGTGGTGTGTGTGTGTGTGTGTGGTGGTGAGTGTGGTGGTGTGGGGGTGTGTGGTGTGTGTGTGGTGTGTGTGTGTGGTGGGGTGGGGTGTGTTGTGTTGTGGGGGGGTTTGGGGGCCCATCGGTCATACTAAATAAAAAATGTAGCACAATACGATTTCCACCCTTATTTGAAAAATGAAGGGGAGGGCTAAAACTTTCTACATTTCCAATACCAAAGTAAAGACCTGGAATCTTTTAAGGGGAAACGCAGAGTCTTCAAAAATACACAAAACATTTAAACTATAATAGAAAAAAAAAGGGGAAAATTACGTTAAATAAGTTTTTTCCCTCCTTTTTGGTACACAAAAAAGGTATTTAAGACTATAAGGGGGGGAGAGAGGGGAGAGAGAGGAAAAGGAGAGAGAAGAGAGGAGAGAGAAGGGGAGAGAGAGGGGAAAGAGAGAAGAGAGAGAGGGGGAGAGGAGAGGGGGAGAGAGAGAGAGAGAGAGAGAGAGAAGAGAGAGAGAGAGAGAGAGAAGAGAGAGAGAGAGAGAGAGAGAAGAGGGGAGGAGAGAAGAGATATTATGAAAATAAATAAACCCAAAAATTTTTCAATCAACAAGTTCAATAATCAACATTTTTTTGGATGACCAAAAAAAATAAAAAAAAGAAAAAGAAGAAACTGATAAGATAGAATAAGAGAAGAAAAAAATTTAAAAGACCCAGCAGAAAAAAGAAACCGTCAGGGAGTCCCTTTTAAAAAAGGGCCGACTCCCGACCAACAAACGAACTAAAGTGAAAGTTAAAACCATTAAAATAATTATCATCTCAGGAGTAACTAGGGGGAAAATATGCGTTTAAAAACCAATACCCCCTAATACCTAACCTATCTAATATCTAGTCTAATTCTTTTGCCCAATACTTCCTGACCCAGACCCCCCCCCCGCTGACCTAACCTGGCATTGCCCTAAATGCCAACCCGGATTGTACGTAACCTAACCACAAAAGGGTTTTTCGCCCCCCAGACCCCCTTTATTTTTTTCATTTCCCCCGACTGTTCTGGGTTTTAGAAATACCCTTATGATGAAAACAAAACGTTCAGGTATTTAAAACCACCGATCGTGTATTTGTTGTAAATGTCTTAAATCATAGGTGTGCGTGTAACCAGCTCCATAATCCTTCCCTCCTTACAACCATATTGCCTAAATTTACATTTATCAGCACTTTAAATTAGTCTTTTTGATATTAAAAAATTTAAGAAATAAAAGAAATAACTAAAAAAAAATTTTATACGCGTAGCCTGTCGCCTTTATTTTCATTTACCTATTAATACTTGTCATTAACCCCATTTTTACTTGTCATTATACCTATTTATACTTGTCATTTTAAACCTATTTTATATTGTCATTTTACCCATTATTTTTTTGTCATTATATATTTTTACTTTCATTAAAACCCATTATTTTCTTTATTAACCTATATTTACTTGTCATTAACCTATTTTTTACTTTTATTATCCATTATTTCTTGTCATTATACCTATTTTTATCTTTTCATTTTACCTATTTTTACTTTTCATTATCATTTTTACTTTTCATTATCCTATTTTTTTTGTCATGAACCTATTTTTACTTGTCATTATACCATTTTTACTTGTCATTTTTACCTATTTTTTGTCATTATACCCATTTTTTACGCATTAACCTATTATTTACTTGTCATTATCCCCATTATATATTTCATTTAAACCCCTTATTTACTTTTCATTATACCCTTTTTACTTTTCATTATACTATTTTTACTTGTCATTATGCCTTTTTTATTGTCAATACTATTTTTACTTTTTCATTATACCTATTATTTATTTTCATTAACCTATTAATACTGTCATTATACCCTTTTTTACTTGTCATTTAAAACCATTTTTCTTGTCCTATACCTATTATTACTTGTCATTATAACCCATTATTTTCTTTTATTATACATATTTTACTTTTCATTTTAGTCCCCATTTATACTTTTTCATTAACCTATTATTTACTTGTCATTATATACCTATTTTACTTTTCATTAATATTATTTACTTGTCATTTTAGTCCCATAAAACTTGTATTTTACCTATTATTTGCTTGTCATTATACCATTTAAACTTGTCATTTTAGTACCTATTATTTACTTGTCATTATACATTAAATATTGTCATTTACCCTATTATTTATTTTTTAACCTATTTTTTATTGTCTTTCCTATTATTTTTCTTGCATTTTTACCCATTAATACTTTTCAATACCTAATTTACTTGTCATTTTACCATTATATACTTTTCATTTTGTACCTATTTTTTATTGTCTTTTACCTATTATTTACTAATCATTATACCCAATTTTCTGTCATTTTAACTTTATTTACTTGTCATTTTTAAACCATTTCTTTTTGTCATTATACCTATTATTTATGTCATTATACCTATTTTTTACTTGTCATTATACCTATTACATATTGTCATTTTACCTATTACTTAATTGTCATTATACCTATTTTATACGTCATTAACTGGGGAACAGCCAAAAAAAACGCAGGGTTTTCAGTGATTTAGACTAAATTTTGGTGTTCTGAGTCCGAATATCACATTGATTTTGCTCTATCAGGTCACTTTTTTAGATACAGCCATAGGCCCACCCGACGACTATACATATGCTTAAACAGGGGTTTTTAGTTCAATCATATTTTTCAAGAATATATCGAATTACAAAGCACAGACACAATAAAGGGGAATTTCCCCAAATTTGCCAATCAAATCAATACCGTCTCACCATTTCTCCATTCAAATTTTAAAATTTTAAAATTCTAAATTATTGTCTGACCCAGCTGCTCTTTTTTTTTCTTTCAGTTTATTGTGATGGCTTCGGCCGGACGGGCATGCAGGAATAAAACCTGACGTTTTCGCTACATCGCGGACAATACCCCCGTTTAGGGGACAGGAAGAACATCACAGGGTTTGTGAACGCGCCACGGGCTTTCTTTAAAGCAAGTGGGTGCCCCGATAATCCTGGGGACCCAAGTGTGCAAGACGTGCGGGAAAAACCTCCCGGGGGTGGGCGAAGGGCGCGAAAAATTACTGAAGTTTGGGATTCCGATGGTTTTTAAGGGGGCCCCTTTGACCATCATCGGATTTTTACTTCTGCGCCACAATAAATGGCATCAAAAGGGAAAAAACGGCACGCCTCCAGTACCCCGACCCCACTGCCCGCCGTCCATGGCTCACTGCGAAGAAATTTCCGTACCAGCTTCACAGAGCTTCCCGACAGCACGAGAGGCACGTACAACGAGCGAGGATACAGAAGAAAGTATGAAGCACAAATAGTCCGCAGCCCTTTTTACAATGTGAGCTTAATATTGTTGGGGTCTCATTGCAAGAATTTCCCCCGAGTGTTGGCCTCCAGACTAAAGAGAAAAAAACTTTGGGAAGGACCGCTATACTTTCTTTTGTAGAAGGCATGAGGCCCACTGGGCATTCTGCCGGAGGAAGACCTCGTGTTCCCCAGATTCGCCGGGCTTTTTGTTTTAAATCGGCGCTCCTCAATACGATCCGAGAGATTGGGGACTCTTCATTGACAGTGTAACGCTCTTTGAAGTGTGTGCTCCCCCAAAAGGGACCGTTCGCCTCAATCCCTCTTGCGCACTCCACAAATTCAAAGAGAAATATGGGAAACAGTGAAGTACGTGCTCGACAAACCCAAAAATTTAGCGCACCAAAGGATCATCTGCGTCGACTTTAAGATGGTAACTTTTTACTTGGGCACGTCCGGGTTCACGAAGTACCCATGCTTTTTATGCATGTGGGAAGTCGGACAGAGCCCCGCCTATGTAAAGAAAAGGGCCGGGGAGAGAGTTAGACCGGGGGAGAAAAATAAACAATTTGTTGAGGGGAAGATTGACCCCAGTAATTGAAGTTTGGGTAAAAAAAAGTTAAAGCGGTTGGAAAGGAGGGAGGGCTTAATACCGGGGGAAATTTTGGGTAATAAACCCAAGGGGATTTTGACCCAAGAAGAGGAAAAGGGGGAAAAACCAAATTTTATGAACAAAGATCCCCCGGGAAAAAGTTTCGGGGGAAAAAATTTTAAAAAAAAAACCCCGAACTGAAAAGATAGAGTTAAAACCGGGGGGGAGGGGAATGGAAATTCCGTTTGGAAAATTTTTTCCTTCTCCCCCCCTCCTCCTCCCCCCCCCCCCCCCCCCCCCCCCCCCCCCCCCCCCCCCCCCCCCTTCCCCCCCCCCCCCCCCAAAAAAAAAAAAAATCCTTTCCCCCCCCCTTTTTTTCCCCCTTTTTTTTCTTCCCCTCCCCCCCCAAAACCCCCCCCTTTTTTTACCCCACAAAACAACCAAAAACCCACTTTTTTAAAAATTTGGACCAGGAAGACATTAACTTTTCATTAAACTTTTTTAAGTATTTAAAATTTTTCTTTGTCTTTTTAAACCTATTTCTACTTTCATTAAAACGTCCCTTAAACCCATTTTTTTTTGAATACCAATTTACCGTATTATCATTTTTTACTGTCAAAAACCCCATTATTTACGTCAAAAACCCAAATTTTTGCTAACCTAATTTTTTGCATTTAAACCCATTTTTATTTTTATTACCCATATATACTTTGTATTATACCTAATTTATTTCTTAAGACCTTTTTTTTCATATACCAATTTTTTTTTACCAAATATTTTTTTAATTTCTTGCAAACCCTTTAAAACTTTCAAAGACCTATTATTTATTGGCATTAAAACCTATTTTTGTCATTATACCTATTATTAATTTATTTAAATATTATTTACTTTATTAACCTTTTTTTACTTGTCATTATACCTATTATTTCTTGTCATTATATATTATTTTTGTCATTATTACCATTTTTCTTGTCTTATACCATTATTTATTTTCTTAACCCCCTTTTTTTATTTTCATATACCATTTATACTTGCATTATACCCATTATTTACTTGTCATTATACCTATTATTTACTTGTCATTATACCTATTATTTACTTGTCATTATACCTATTATATACTTGTCATTATACCCATTATTTACTTGTCATTATACCTATTATATACTTGTCATCATACCCATTATTTACTTGTCATTATACCTATTATATACTTGTCATTATACCTATTATATACTTGTCATTATACCCATTATTTACTTGTCATTATACCTATTATTTACTTGTCATTATACCTATACCTATACACTTGTCATTTATATATACCTATTATTATTATACATTATACCTATTATATACTTGTCATTATACCTATACCTATACACCTGTCATTTAACTATCATGAAATGTATCGTTATTTTTATGAAAGCTCAAGAAGTATAGAAATAATAAAAGAAAATAAACCAGTAAAGCACTAATGTATACTCCAGTAAAGTAATCATCCTCCTAAGAGTAAAGAGGTGTGCGTGTAGCTAAACTCCATAATCACTTAAATCATATACGTAGCCTGTGCCTGCTTTTACTTGGCAATATTTTATCATGAAATTTATCGCTATTTATATGCAAGCTCAAGAAGTAAAGACAAAATATCCAAAAATAAGGTAAGGCAATATGCAGTTATAAGGCAATAAGTTAAGCTATAGTATAATTATTAGCTATATTCTTAACCCCTTGAGACCCAGAACGTAATTTCCTTTGTAATTTGGGTACCATTAGACGATTTTTAGTGATTATTAGCAATATTTAATAGATATGACCTGTTTAGTATCTTTGTCGACTAACTAATTTGGTATATTAAGTTACTTTTCGTAATTGTATGGCTAACAACAGACAATTTTTAAAAGCAAAGGAAAGATCTGGGCGTGAAGGGGTTAGTAGTAACGAGGTGATTGCAGCACTAACCTCCATAATCACTTAAATCATATACCTAGCCTATGCCTGCCTTTACGTGTCATTATGTATCATTAAATTTATCATTATCTATAGGAAAGCTCAAAAAATAAAGAAATAACCAAACAAAGTAAAACCCTCAGTTAAACTCCAGTAAAGTAAATATCACCTTAAGAATAAACAGGCGTGCGTGTAACTAAACTCCATAATCACTTAAATCATATAGTACGTAGGCCTATCCCCGCCTTTACTTGGGATTAGATCTATCATCATCATCATCAGCGTTATCGACAGCCTCATGACAACCCATTAGCAGGCGTGTAGTAATTAATGGCACACTCATACTACACTTTTATCACTCAAAAAAAAGTTACTGCGTTGGCTTGTCACACGAAAAATTTAGCTACGTGTTAATTAAATATATATAGCCTAATCTATAAGGCCATTGCACATGCTTACAACCCTCACGTTATCCTTAAATTATAGAAAATAGACAAATTATAAGGATGAAGGAAGAAAATAATCGAAAATATATATGTATGAATATAAGAGAATAGGCTGCGTATAAATGTATTATTTAAACGTATTATTTGCAGCTTTAACCCACAATCCCACACACATTATAGCCTTACCTCCCTCCTATAGTCCTTAAACACGATAAAAATAAGGGAGAATAATAACCCGAAGCAAGAAAACATCAAATAATAATAATAATAAATGTATGTATGAATAAATATAATCAGAAGTACACTTACTATTATAGACGAAGAGTTGTGGTAGCGGTGTTATTTATGGTCAATATCTCCACATCTACAGTTCATAGCGCTTATCTTATCGTATTTACGTCTTCCCGTACACTAACACAAGGCATATGAAGTATTCCCGATATTGCGTGATCTCCTGGGGCGCCGATGATCGAGGATATTTACACACAACAGCTGATCGACACCTTCTCGCCATTCTGTGAGCTGAGAGAAGCTTTGGTCAGGTGTTGAATGTGGTAAATTTATATCAATAATTTATATTCATTCTTTTTACCTGATTTTCTTGTTTCTTTATATGAAAAATAAATCATGTGTCATTACTAAACCCTTTTCTTGTTGTTGTATGTAGATAAGATGTGTGTGTTATGATTTCATGCGTTATGATTTTATATAGACTTAACTCTTTCATCTCCTTTATCGTTTTTACTGATGTTTCTTGATGTGAAAAAAATACGTGTGTTATTTCCTTACTATTTCTTTTCTATAGAATGTTTGTGTTATAGACGGAAAACTTTATATTAATGCTTGTGTTGTTGCTATGTTTACTTGATAAGTGTTCTATGTAAAAGCTGAATAGAACACGTATATTGTTCCTCACTGTATCCTATCTGTTTATTTACAACTTCTTTACAACAGAGAGAGAGAGAGAGAGAGAGAGAGAGAGAGAGAGAGAGAGAGAGAGAGAGAGAGAGAGAGAGAGAGAGAATTATAACTGGTTGGATACAGTAGGCAGTTTAAAGGAAGCTCAGACGTTGCCAGATGCACGATGACTCATACCAGGGACCAGCTTGGCGATGTGGATGTGGTGGTTTGAGGGTGGAATAAAGCTGTAAGTGGACGTTATTTATATCATTCCACACTCCCACAGCGGTACACATTACCGTAGATAACACTATAGTCGCCAGTCACTTGCCACTGCACTAATGTCGCCAGGCACAATATATTACGAATTTTTGCATCACTACTGATTTGTGTGCCACTGAAGATGATACACAATAGTCTATATTATGTACATCACACGGCATGTCTTCAGTGGCACATAAAAGTCTGTAGGGATGCTAAAATTCGTAATATATTGTGCATGGCGACATTAGTGCAGTGGCGAGTGACTGGCGACTATAGTGTTATCTACGGTAGCTATACAGATAATGCAGTATCCCCCACTGTCCTATATCTACCTTCAGACTATATTAAACCCTCAAACATTCTACACCTGTTTCGGGAATGTCTGCCTGTGTAAAAGGATGCCAGTTTTCGCCACGGGAAATAACTCGATACTCGTGCGCGTCAACCACAACCACCACTTTGCCACAGTGGTAGTTCACAGGGTTACGTTATATGTAGACTTCTATACGCTTATATCTAAATCAATAATGACTCGTGTTGATGTATGCTAATGTGAACTGTGATACGAATTATTATCCAAAAAAAAAAAAAAAAAAAAAATTAAAGTATAGCACTCAGTTAAACTCCAGGAAAGAAAATATCACCTTAGGAATAATTAGGCGTGCGTGTAACTAAACTCCATAATCCCTTAAATCATATAGTACGTAGCCCTATACCTACCTTTATTTGCCGTTAGATCTATCATCATCATCATCAGCGCTATCGACAGCCTCATGACAACCCATTAGCAGGCGTGTAGAAATTATAGACACACTCATACTAGACTTTTATCACATACAAAAAAAAGTTTACTGCGTAGGCTTGTCACACGAAACAAAATTGAGCTTATTTTTACTGATACGAATCATTATCTCGAGAAGGGGCGTGATATTTTACCCTTTTTTGTCAATTTACATGTCCTAATTTTTGTTCATGTGATCACAGTAGAAATTATGGAGATTTTTTTTGTCTGCATTCATGTTTTTACTCCTGTTTACTCTCACATTAAAAACATCTTTCTTTCCTTCCCTTCTTCCTCAGCTTACATTCTCTTTACTCAGATAACCTCTCTCTCTCTCTCTCTCTCTCTTTTTTCCCCCTCTCTCCTCCTCTTCCTCGCCCTCCTCTCCCCTCGCCCTCGC
>JACEEZ010022102.1:0-94525 GCA_016584305.1 Chionoecetes opilio
GAAAAAAAAGCATCAAAAAAAAAACCCAGACCGTGGGGCTGGGTCGGAGGTAAACAGTGACTGGCAATGCATGCTGAATTTGGTGGGAACACCAGCACTGCTCGCCTTGCAATATAGGGGACACATTTTTCAAGCAGCGAACTTTTTATTGGTTTGGTCTGTTTGTCTGGTAGCAGATGAGTCCGTTAAATCAAGGGTCGAGTGTATATGGAAATGCAAAGAAGCATTTAAAAAAAAAGACCAGGAAACCCTTGAAAATTGACAATCAATTTCATATAGGTATTATTCAGAAGTCAACATAGGGAAACCAGGCAATTACATAAATAAGTAGAGTAATTTAATCATCATAAATACAGTGGTCCCTCACTTTTGGCGATTTAATTAGTCTTGCCAAACCATCGCCAAAAGTAAATTTCGCCAAACGTGAATAGTACTTTTAAATAGGAAAATTATCCATTAGTCTGACGAGGCCCGAGTTCACCCTTTTGACCTCCATTTTCATGCTTTAACTGCTTAAAAGCAAAGACATTATACATAAAAACATTAACAGCAATACAAAAGACAATAGATAATAGATAACAAATGTTATTTACCATGAATTACTTAGAGTTAGGCGCCAATGTAATGCATAATACTAAGAAAACAAAAGAGCTGGGTCAACATGGTGGCAGTTGCTGCTGCCAAGATGGCCACCAGATGTAAACATCACCCCCTTTCCCGCTGCCGCTCTCCACTGTAAAACGTCTGATATCTCAGGTCTGCCGCTTCACCTGGGTACCTTGCTAGACGACGCCCTCCTTGCCATCCCCATGGGTCATTACAGCTCACTCCTCCCCGCACCCATGGATAAGAAAAACATCCCGCTTCCTGGATGTCTCTCTCACCCGCCTGCTGGCTGCCGCCACACAACTCACGGCCCACCTGACGACGAGTCACCTAGTCTTTGACGAGGCCCGAGTTCACCCTTTTGATCTCCATTTTCATACTTTAACTGCTTAAAAACAAAGACATTATACATGAAACATTAACAACAATACAATAGATAATAGATAATAAATAACATATGCGTATTATTTACCATGAGATATTTAGAGTTAGGCCTGGTGAGACGAGTGTGGTGGTTGTGGCTGTGTGTTTACCTTTCCTCCACTCTTGTTTCTCCGTTTTTTTGTCCTTGTCCTTATCGTCACCTGGCTTCCTCGAACCACCACCACCACCAGTACTTGTAGATGCCATAGTCTTAGTGTGAAATGCCAAAGGTACCATCACTTGGAGCAAAAAACATGGTCGCTTGCGGGCGGTGTATTCTGGGCTGACATCATTCCGTGACGACAGCGCGCGTCTCGCCAAAAGTGAATTTAAAGCGCCAAATGCGGATTCTGGTACCATATCCTACCTATCGCCAATACTGTGTTTCGCCAAACTGAGACTCGCCAAATTCGAGGGACCACTGTATGTATATTCAGGCTTGTGCAGCGTCGAAACTTTGTGTTGTTTGAATCTAAAGTAGTATGCTCCTATTGTGGACATCGCATTATAAATAGGCAATGGTTTGTAGTATTATCAGCAAGAGAGGCAGTGACATGGCTGGATACAAACTATGTGGCTATATCAATGTGGGTAACTCCACAGTTGGTAATGAATCATCAATGTACGTTAGTACTTAAATTTTTGTAGAAGTAATCTTGACATTAGAGATTGGAAAAATATGGAAAATTGGAGTAAAAAATGGAGATTGGAAAAGGATCTGGCTGCATTGGGCATTGAAGAAGTACAGCCAATGGATAGAGATAGTTGGAAGCGTATCATCGGCCACACCAAGGCGACACTCCTGCCCACCTCCCTGCTACTTCTTCCATACCTTCTTCCTCTTCCCCAACCTTCTTTGCCCTCTTCTACATCATATTTGTTACTCTTTCTCCTACCATCCTTCTCCCTCCAGGAAAGCTACAGTCTGTCCATATAGTCTCTTTTCCTTTCGCCCATGCCCCTCTACTTCTTCTCTCCCTTCCCCTCATTCACACTCTTTGTCTTCAAATGACAGTTCTTCACCTCCTCCCCCCCTTTTTTAAAAAAAAAACAATGGTTTTAAATAAAAATTTAATTAAAATTTTTTTAACATTTTTTTGGCCTTTTTATTTATTTTAACCAAAAATTTGAGACCTTTTTAAAAGGGTTCCCCCGGGCCTGGGGGGGGGAACCCCCCGGGGGGGGGTTGGTGTTTGGTTTGGGTTTGGTTTTTTGTTGGGGTTTCCCCCTTCTCCTCTTGGGGCCCCCGTTTTTTGGTTTTTCCCAACGAAAATTTTTTTTTCCCTTGAAACCAAAGAAAGAAATGCCCTATTTGTGGGAATCCCAAATAAATAAAATTGGAGAAAAAAGGGCGTTGCGGGCGGGAAAAACTGCTGGCTATACCTCAAGGGGTCTCCCAAAAGGGGGTTTAAAGGAAATCTTTCGGGAAACCTTTATACGAAATTTTTGAAATAATTTTGGAAAAATTGGGGGAATTGGGAAAAAAAATTGGTTGGAGTAAAATTGGGTTTGGGAAAAGGGATTTCTCCATTGGGCATTAAAAAAACCCCAATTTTTTGAATTTTTACGGGAAACCCGTACATCGGAAAAAACCGGGGCAATTTTGGGGGCCCCCCCCTTTTAAAGGTCCCCTTTCCCTTTTTTTAAATTTTTTGTTTTTTACTTTAAATTTTGGGTTATAGTTTTAAAAACTCCTTTTCCTTTCCCCCCAAAGGAAAATGTTAACTATCTGCCCAAAGGGCCACCTTTCCCTTTTGCCCATCCCTCTCCTTTTTTCCTCCTTCCCTTCCCCCTTTTTTTCCCCCAAAAACCTTTTTTTGGCCCCTTCAAAATTTTTGGGAACCTTTTTTTCCACCACCCCTTTCCCGCCCCCAGAAAATTTACGGTTTCCAAAGTTTTTTCCCTTTTCCCCACCCCCAGGTTACTTTTCTTCCCCCTTCCCCCTATTCCCCTCTTTTGGTTTAAAATTTTGGTCCCTTTTTACCTTCCCCCAAAAAAGGGGTTTCCTTGTTTAAAACCTTACGCCAAGGGGGGCCCCAAAAAACTTAAAAAATTTTTCCCACAAATCCCAAACCCCCCGGGGCCCCTTCCCGAAAAATTTGCACTGGGAAAAAGCTTTTTTAATTTCCCTTTTTGGGAAAATTTTCAAATACCCCCAAATTTTCCTTTCTCATTCCCCGGAAACCTTTTCCAAAGGCCCAGTCCGGGGCAGAAAGGATTTTTTTTTGGAGGCCAATAGGGGGGGGAAACTTTTGTCGGACTGTAAGCCTTCCGAGGATCAAAGGCCAGGGGGGTCATGGGAAAAAAAACCCTGCCCAAAGGATTTTTAATAACAGGCATAATATAGTCATAAGAAATAAGAAAAAAAGGGAAAACTACAAGAGGCCGCGGGGCCTACACGGGGAAAAGTTCCTGTCACCTAACACTCCCCTAAATCCACCTTTCACCCCCAAATCCTGAAACCTATCCAGTTTCCCCTTTTTAAAGCGCCCCAAGGGCCCTAAAGCCCAAACTACCTGTTAATGAGACCTTCCTTCTTTCCCCCCTTTTTGTGAACCAGTTTTTCCCCCTTTTTCCCTTTTCAAAAATTCTACGTTTTTCCAGCTTGAATCCGTTCTTCTTGTTTTCCCCCCGGGGAAAAAAGCCGTAAGAATTTTTCCTACCTTCTCCTTTTTTAAACCCCCCTTTATCCACAAAAAAACTTCTATCAGATCGCCCCTTCCTTGGGGTTTCTCGAGTAGTGTAATTTTAATAACTTAAATCTCCTCTCATAACAAAAGGGTTATGCATCCCTTGTATCATTTTGGTCATTCTTCTTTTGGCATTTTTTCTAAAAACCACTATATCCATCCTGTAATATGGAGACCAAAACTAAATTTGCATAGTCTAGGTGAGGCCGGGACTAGGCCCGGGAAAAGTTTTAAAATTTAACCCCTTCCGCCCCTTTATTTTAAAAACATTTCGGGTTAATGTTCCAAAAATACTCTTTAGCTCTATTTCTGGCCTCAATACATTTTTTCCAAGGTGGGGAGGTTTTGGGTCACCCTCACTCCAAGACTTTTTCCCCTTTCTGTTTTTTTTCCAAGCGATACTTTGCTTAGTATACACTATTACCAGGGTTTTTTCTACCAAAAAATTTAACGTACATTTACCCAATATTAAATTCCATCTCCCCAATCTGCCCGGCCCCCCTTTTTTTAAGTTTATTAAGTCCCCCTTTGCAATATTTTTAGTCGGGACTGTGACCCAATAATCCTACCAAATTTAGTATCATCGGGCAAAACTTGCTGATTCACTCCCTAACCCCCACTACCAATTGGGTTGATGAAAAATAAAAAATATAAGGCCCCAAAAAAAGACCCTTGTGGAACCCCAAATTTGGTCCCCAAATTTCCCCATAAGTTTTGGGAACCCATTAAATTGTAACCCTTTGTTGCCTTTTATTTTACCAAGCTCTGATCCAATAAAGAACCTTCCCATCTTACCATGAGCCTAACCCCTTATTTAAGATTTCCTCGTGTGGTACTTTGTAAAATCCCTTAAAAAAAGGTCCAGAATATTTTTATCATAACCCTTATCATTTCTGCCGTTCTCAAAAAATTTCCTATAAAAGCTCAAAAAATTGGGTGAGATCCACCCTTTTCCTTTTTAAAATCCATTTTTTTGTCATTGATCAACCTTTTTTTTTTATCTAAGTGCTCTCTAATTTTTTTTGAAATTTAATAGTTTTCCAAAAATTTTTACCCCCCCACTGTGTTAAAACTTACGGGTCGATAATTTGATTTTTAGTCCTTTTCCCCCTTTCTTAAATGGGGGAAAACAACATTTCCCTTCCCCACAAAAATGGCACTTTCCCCTTTTATCTAAAACCAATTTCCAAAAAATGTGCACTAACGACCCCACTAACAACCAATTTCCTTTTCCTTTTAAAACCCGGGGGGATAAAATTCATCTGGCCCGGGCCCCCCGTTTAAAAAATTTTTTTCCCTTTTTTATCTATACCCCCCTTCCACCATTTCCCTATTTTATCACAATATCTTTAGTTTCTCCTCATGGGCTTCCTTTGAACATCTGTTCACTATCAGGTACCCCTTCTGGGGTATCCTCCTCCTTTAAAAAACACTTAAGAAAAAATTTCCTTTTAGACTCCTACCAACCCTAATCCTTTTTTAAGACCTCCCCCTGTCCGCCCTTTTAAGGGCCCCAACCCAAATTTCCCCTTGTCTTTTTTTTTATATACCGGTTTAAAACCCCTTTTTTTGGGTCCCTTTTGCCGGTTCTGCTACTTTAATCTAATAATTGTTCTTAGCCCTTCAAATTTAAATTTCTTCACTGTCCTCGCCATCACGTTATACTTTTTCTTTTTTTTCCAAATCCTGCCTTGAACCTTAAAAAAAATTTTTTTTTTACTCTTATTTTTTACTTCAAAACCTTTTTATTTGTGTTTTTAACTTGGTGGTCATCCTTTTTTGGATCATTTTCTGGCCCCTTTTTCCCTATAAGAACATTTTTTTTTCTGTCCGGAAATTTAAAATTTTTACAAATGAGGTATAATTCTCCTCGGCTCCGCCCTTCATTTTCCCCTTTCAAACCCCTCTCAAAATTACCTCCTCACACTGCCCTTACTTCCCTGCAAAACCGCTTAATTATCTCCTAAACCTCGACCTCCCCTTACCATACTGACCCCCCCCAATTACCTCCAGGTCCCTTTCCTAACCCTTTCAAAATTTGGGTTTTTCCCAGCGTCATCGCCCTGTCCGGGGAAAAATTTTTCTTCTCCCCCATCCCACCCCTCTTATTAATAACCTCCAGGTGTCTTCTTTAACCCCCGCATAATTGGCCTTTCTGAAATTGGGTATTCGTGCCTTTTTGCCATTTAAATTTTTCCCCAATTCCCTTTTTAAAGCTAAATCTGATCTCATAATGGTCACTATTATCAAAATTTCCCCCCCGACCCCCAATTTGTAACTAAATCATCTCTATTTGTCAGAAATAGATCTAGAATATTATCCCCTTAAAGGGGCTGCTTGTTTGCTTGACTTAGGAATTATCCTGGTTTATATTTAACAATTCATCTGCACCCGCTGCACCTATTATTGAACCCCCGTCTAATTTTCCTAAGATTAAAATTTCCCACCACGCAAAATCGTTTTATATTCCCGGGCCCTTGTTTATTTTTTTTTCCCATATAGGAGCTGAATCCTTTTTACATAAGTTTGGAGGCCTATACACTAAAACCCAAAACCATTTTTTCAGTTCCCTCCTAACCTCTCCCCATTGACTCTAGGGCTGTAAATTGTTTTTATAAAAAATTGTCAACACAACACTGAAAATCCCTCTTTTGCATAAAGCGCCCCCTCCTCCACCTCGTCTGCCTACTTTTTGCCTTGTAAAATAACTTATACCCAGCTACCCTTCGACTTCCGGATCGAATCCCTTTTCCCTGACATACCCAAACCGGGTTTTCTTTTGTCAAGGGGGGTGGAGGAGAAGAGGGAACAAACCCTTCTAAACCCAACAGGGGGAATTTTTTAGAAAAGGGTTTTGAGCAAAGATTTTAGTTTAGAAATATTTTTAAAACCCTCTCAAATTTTCAAACAAATTGGGGGGATTAACCTGGGTCTTTTTACCGGGAAAGTCCAAAATTACCGGGAGGGTTTTACCCTACCCCCCCCCCACCTAAGCCCCTAAATCACCCAAAAACTGGGTCACTGCATTTCCGCAGGTAACCACACCTCACTAAAACAGGGCCAAAACAGCAAAGATTGTAGTACTTGTACCCCTATAAAATGGCTGATAATTTAAATTTTTAAAAAGCAGTTAAATTTCAGTACACTGAGCACTCAGGCGCACTGATAACATCTTAAGGGGAAGTCTGCCAGGGTGTGTTCAGTAAGGAAAGCGCACGCGTGCCCCATTTCAGGCGCTTTTGGGGGCGTAGGCAAAACAGTATGGCCCCCGCACAAGCTACCCCCCACTACAGCCCCAGGAAGGGGAATCGCTACCGATTTTCAGCTCCCCACAATTAGGTACATTAAAAGCCTTATAACTCGGACGATAGGGCTCTGGCCCTTGCCGAAATTTTTCAATTTTGCCCAGTTTAAAGCAATGTCCTCCTCTGAATTTGGGGGAAAAAAAAAAAAAAAAAATATATAATATTAAATAATTATTTAAAATTAAATAATATATAAAAAAATAATAATAAAAATAATAATTAATAAAAGTACTGTAAAAGCTAAAAAAATACAAATTACCAAAAGAAAGGGTAGCAGCAGGCATGTAATCCAAGGGAGGGGAGCCTTTTGTAACCTTAGAAGAAAGTTTGGGAAACTCAAACGCATTTTTTAAAACCCCCCCGGGATCCAAATTTAACACTTTTTTTAAACCCAAAAATGTACTGTAATTTGGAACAGTTCTGTACCTGGTACAATTTTAATTTTAAAATCACTTGACACTTAGTTACCCCGCAACACTATGCCTGTCCATTAACTCCACCTTCACTGCGAGTGCATGGGGGGAAAACAGGGGGCGGCCCCTTTAGCCCCCTAATCCCGGCCGTCCCCATAAGAATCCTGCTCGCCCCCACGAGCCCCGGAACCAAACACGCCCTGAGTGAGCCTCCAGGGCCTACCATCCCACCCCCGGAGCTTCCCGCCTACACGCGCTATAAAGGGAAAAGGTTGGGAAAAAAAAAAAGAAACTAAGGGAAAAAAAAAAAAACCTTTTCTTGCCCTGCCGGGTTAATCAAAATTCCCAGTTTTAAGGGTTTTTAAATGTATATGTTAAAAAAAGGGGAAAGAAAGTGTTAGAGGTAGGGGGTTCACCGGGGGGGGAAAAAGGGAGGCCCGGCCGGGGGTCGAAAAAAGAACCCTTTCCCCTTGGGGGGGGACGTGCTAAACCCTTACACTACGGTCCGGCCCCCCCCTTCCCCCCCCCTGGGGGGGCAATCCCGGGGAAAAATTTCCCTTCCTCTCCTTCGCCCTTAAAATAAATTTCCCCAAAACCGGACTTCATCAAACCAGGCCTTCCCCTTCCGGGGGGAAGTTTTTTCCAAAAAATTTCGTTGCCCCCGGACAATTAAAAAGAAAACCTTTCCCCCCTTTCCCGCCCAAAAAATTTCCGCCCCCTATTTTTCCCCCCATAAACCATGGAAGAATTTTCCAAAAAATTTAAAACAACAAACGAAAGGCCCAAAAATAAATCCCCTTTAAAAAAGTTTTAAAAAAAAGGGCCAAATAAAGAGTTTTATTGGAAAAAAAATTTTAAAAATTTTCTTTCAAAAGGCAAAACGCCAAATTTTTTAGCAGGGGAATGAAGCCCTTCCCGGAAATATATTTCTTTTTGGAAGGGATTCCCCTTTTGGGAACCCGTTTTTGGGGTATATGTTTCTTTTAAGACGAAAATATAACCCAAAAAACCCGTGTGGCGTTTTAGCATCTCCACCCGGAAACCCCCCCCCCCGGCGGATCGATAGCTCACTTTCCTGTTTTCATCACACACTTTAGCACCGCCGGCTCCCCTTTTACCTATGGGTTTTTATTTCCCCCTACTCCTAACCCCCCCAACCCCCAAAGGGTCATCCTAAAATATCATCACCCCCTTTATTTTACACGTCTGTCCTCTACTGGAAATTTTTCCCCCGGCCCTGCCCCCCCCATACCGGGGGACTCCTTTTCCCTTTTTTCGTGCTCTGAGCTTCAAGTTATGGGTTCCTTTCCCAAAAAACTTTCTTTTTTTTCCCTCATATCCTGTCCCGAATTACGATTTTGTTTCCCCCCTTCCCTTTCCTTGTTTGCCTCCAAAAACAAAAACCCCTATGTTTTTTCTAAATGTTAAAAATCTCCCCCTCAAACCCAAAATCCTTGTCCCTTTAAAAATTTAAAACTTTTCCCCTTTACTGATTTAGTCTTTTTCCTCTAACAGTACTCCGTGGTGTAGGGAAAACCCCTCGATTCACAAACCCCAGAAGTTCCCAGGGTTTGATCCCCGGGTGGAGCGGAAAAAAGTTGGGTGTTTTCCCTTTAAAAACCCCCAGCCCCTTTCCACCCCGCAGTGATTGGGGACCGGGAGGGGGTTTTTTAACCCGGGCCCCCCCGGGGGGGGCGGCTTCGGCCAACAATATAAGCACTATCAGACAGCTCCCTTTTGGGGTAGTTTGTGAGAGAGCTGGGCCCGGGGTTTCAGCGGAGATTTCCTCTCAGCTTTCGCGAAACGACAAAATTTTTTCAAACATTTAAACATCAGATAAACCCGGACATAAGATAAACCGAGAACTTAGGGTATTTAGAGGGAAAGGGGTTTATTGATTTTATAAAGAGAGGGGGTAAAAGTGGCGGCGGGGCCCATTTTATTTAAAAAAACCTTTCTAGTTTTTTTACTGTTTAAAAACCCGGGGCTGTTCGTTGAGGGCCAAGCAATTTAATTACTTTTTGGTTAAATGTTTTGTCGTAAAGAGACATATACACCTAAAAGGGACTTAGTGAAGCTTAAACCCACAAGTAGATATTTTTTCCCGAACTTCATTTGCTATAAAATTGCGTGTTTTCATTTAACAACGATTTTTAAAAGATTGGTTTTCAAATATTTTAATTCTTTTTGCCAAAATTTTCATCAACTGCAGGGCAAATTAAAAATGATAAACTACTTTTTTATTAAGAAATGTTTCAGTTTTTTGTATTGAAGGGGGAATTCTTTAATGTCCGAAAAAATACAGGGAATTTAAAGGGAAAAGATTTGATATTCAAGCTCAAAGGGGGAGGATTTTTGAGAGCGCGGGGGAAAAAGGGTTGAGCGGGCTTTTTAGAAAAATCCCATTTTCCCAACCCTTTCCCCCTGGGGGAGACCATAGCTTTTTTTTCTCTCCCCAAAAACCCCCTCCCCTTCCCCTCCTCCCATTTTGGCACTTCCACCTTTAACTTTTTCTTATGGGGAAACCCCCCTAAAGTATCCCCTCCTCTGGGGAAATTCCTTGGCCCGACTTTTGACTCCCCACTTACCTAGAAGGGACATATTCATCTTTAAAAAAACCGTCCCCTTTGCCAAACTCCCCTCTTTAAAAAATATCTCCAATGTGTCTTGGGGTGCTGACCCCAAAAACCCTCCAATACACACTGTCCTGATTTTTCTCCACTTTGACTATGGATGTCCCTATCTATTCTACCCGCCTCTGCCCCCCCTCCCAGCCCCTGGATTTCCCATTCCACCAATTTGGGGTTTTCCGGGTTTTGCTCTGGGTGCCTTTTTGTCCTCCCCCAGGGGGGGGGAAAAACTTTTTTGTGGAGGAGAGTCTACCGTTTCCTCTCTAGCCGCGCGGCCTTTTCCCCTTTTAGGTTTCTATGCTCGGCTTTATCCCTTTTTACTTCTAACATTTTTCTATCCCACAACCTCTCCCCTTTTAAAGGGTTTTCTTCCCCGTTTTTCACCAACCCCTTTCCCCGTTGTAAAGCACACCCTCCTTTCCCCACCTTCAATTCTGCTCCCGTTCCCATTTTTTCCCTTCCTCCTCCCTGGCTTATTAATCCCCCCCCCATTTTCTGCCCCTTTCAGTATCCACAGCTCTTTTCCCAAATCCCACCACCCCTTTTTCTTTTTCTTGCCTCTTACTTTCTTTAACATATTTCCCCCTTTATACCCTAAACACCCCCATCAACTGATGGGTTTTTAAATCCCATTTTGGCTCTAAACTTTTCTTTTCCTTTTTCCCTTCTCTTTAAATTCAAAAAAAATACCAAAAAGCCGGGATTCCCTTTCAACTGGATTTATACTATTTTCTTTTCCTTAAAAACCCTGTTTAAACTTCCCTTCCTTATCTTTCCCCCTATCTTCACTGATTCCCCTAATTTCCCCTTTTTCTTTTTACAGTCCATTTTACTCAAAATCATCCTCTTGTTTCAGGAGATCCAAAACTGGTTTTTCCGCCTATCTGTACGCCACAAATAAGTACACTTCTGCTGGGTGCCAAGTCACATTGGTATCTCTGGCAACGAACGCTCTCTAGTACTCTGCTAGTGCTCTTCTATACTCTTCAGCGCATACGGCTGCTAGGTCCCGGTGCCCTCGTTTCTTTCTTGAACATACAAGCCTCTGACTACTATCCTTCTTTCAAATACTCTTTCAAATGTAATTCCTTTTTGACTGTTGGTAGTCTTTCTGGACTGACCTTTCCAACAATAAGCTTCTCACAATTAAACCCTCTATATTTCCTTGGTCAGATCCGTACCACAAGAATAAACGTTGGGAGACTGCCATTGCATGATTACGCATAGGCCATACTTACCTCACACCCTCCCATCTCATGTCGCGCTCTCTCCTGCCCCTCTGCCCGCCGTGTGGAGTTAGTTCCTTTCACTGTCCAACATGTACTACTGTCCTACCCCCACTTTGCTGTTGCCGTTCCAGTGCTTTCTCTCACCTGTACTCCCTCTCCCAAAATTCTTGTCTTGCAGACGTCCTCACAGAATCCCCCTATTTTTCCCTGAGTAATTCAATCTCCTTCCTCCAACAGATATATGTCCTTCATTTGATTTGACCATCCTGCTCTAACATCCCGTTCCTTTCCCCATCCCTCACCGTTTCACTCTCTTTCCCTTCACTTATTCCATAGTGCATTATGACCTCTGATGTCTGGCACATCCCAATTCTCCTTTTGGCATTTCAATCAATCAATCAATGTAACATATATAGCAATAAATGAGGATGGGACAATTTCTCTAGTTTCAGGTCTGCAGTCTCGTAGAGATTTCCAATGATTACCTCCTTTGTTACTCCTCTGACTTTCCAGCAATACCTCAATACGTACTTCTTTCTGTTTAATGTCAGTTTTTCCCATAATATTTTATGAGGTAAGATGGCCGATGATACGCTTCCAACTATCTCCATCCGTTGCCTCAACTTCTTCAATGCCCAATGCTGCTAGATCCTCTTCAACACACTGCCTCCATGTCTTCCTTGGCCTGCCCGATGGACGGCGACCTGAAACTTCTACTCTTAACAGCTCTCCTTAAAGCCGCGGTCACACGAGCACTTTTTCCGGCCAGCCGGCAAGACAATGCCGGTTCAAACTTGGCTAAAATTCCCGATTTTGAGTCAAGACCAACATGTTGGGAGTTTTATTGTTGATTTTTGGCTTAAACCAAACGTGAAACCACCACCACCTACGAATATTATTTGACATTCAGTGTTAATGCAGGCCTTATTTCAAAGTACAGAAGCTTAAATAAGCAAATACATAGTGGCAAGAACCAATTTCAAGCCTCTTCAAGCATATACGCTCAAGTAAACCAGTGAAAACGGGTGTATAACGCTTAGTAGGATTACGTGAGTCAGTGATGGTCTTTCCATTTTCTTTGTTGGCTGTCTACCTTTTTAGGGGATACTGGAGCAGTCTTATTGTTGCTCACTGATGGCTCCATAACATTTCTCCCGTTTCTCCCTATTTATCCCTATTTTTCCAAAAACGCTTCTTCAGATACGGCTTGGCTCCCGCGCATATTAAAAAGAAAAGCCAAAATTGGCGTTAAAACTCGGCTAGCTTTGTGAAGAAAGTCCATGTGACCAAAACTCGGCAAGATATTGCCTTGGCTAAATATTGCTGGCTGAATATTGCCGGAAAAAGTGCTCGTGTGACCACGGCTTAACCCCTTGAGGCCCAGAACGTAATTTCCATTGTAATTTGGGTACCAATAGACGATTTGTAATGAATATAAGCAATATTTTAGAGATACGACCTGTTTAGTATCCTTGTCCACTAGTTAACTTGGTATATTCAGTCACTTTTCTTAATTTTATGGCTAACAACAGACAATTTTATATAGCAAAGGAAAGATCTGGGCATGAAGGGTTAATGCCTCACCACCTTCTCTCCTCTTCACGTACCCAAACCACCTCAATCGCCTTACTCTCAGCACTGTACTCAGCTCCTTCAATCCACATTTTCTTGCCACCTCTTCACTGGACACTTCATCTCTCCATGTGATCCCAGTCATATATCTCAACATTCTCCGATCACACCCAACCAACACATCCTCCAACTTCTTCATCAAAGCCCATGTCTCAGAACCATACAGCAATACTGATCTTATACATGCTTAAAAAACATTGCTCTGTTATTCAGTAGAATACTCTTGTTTATCAGCAGTCCCGCTATCTCTCTCCACTTCATCCATGTAGTTGCTACTCGTGTTCTTACTGCTCTCTCCACTCCACCCTCACTATCTCACATGTCACCAAGATATCAAAACTGTTTCACTTCTATTACATCACCATTCACTTCTATAGTTTCTACCTCTTCCTCTTCTGGCAGGCCCCCTCTATTGATTCTTCTTATACACACTGGACAGCAGAATTCTACCACCCCATTCAGGTTTCCTAGTCCCAAACATCTTTTATAGCACTACTTGTCACATTCCTTGCAACGAATAGAGTTGACTTCTAATCCACTACCGCACACTCCACAGGGAAACCTTCCCACTTGTATATGTTGCTCAGAGCTGGGCACTAAATACATTGAATGTCTTTAAATACTAAATACTAAATACATAGGAGAAATGTATTTAAATACTAAATACATTTTACGAATGTATTTAAATACTGAATAGGGCTACATCAATTGTATTTGAATACATTTTAAATATACACTACCCTCCCGAGTTTCACGCTATGCGAGTTTCGCGATCCTCGAGTTTCGCGCAGAGT
Organism: Chionoecetes opilio; assembly: GCA_016584305.1. Taxonomy (NCBI): domain Eukaryota; kingdom Metazoa; phylum Arthropoda; class Malacostraca; order Decapoda; family Majidae; genus Chionoecetes; species Chionoecetes opilio. Next base: position 13,723 of record JACEEZ010022102.1, read on the forward strand.
CCTAAATTCTTACCATCCCGAGTTTCGCGCATTATATACCCGAGTTTCGCTTTTTTTTTTTTTTTTTTTTTTTTATTTGTGTGTGTGTGTGTGTGTGTGTGTGTGCCTACAGCGCCGTTAGGCAGTGACCTCCAGAAGTGGGATGGTAGGCCCTGGAGGTTAACTTGAGGGCTGTGATGGTTGGCCCTTGCCCGTGGTGGCGCAGACAGAATTTCTATAGTGACGCCTTTGATTAGAGGCTCATGCCACCCCCTGTGTCCTCCGATGCACTCGCAATAGAAGGTAGAGTTAATGGGCAGCGTGTGGGTGTTCTTAGGCCACTCAACAGTGCAGAACAAGATTTTAAGTGGATTTTACAGCCCTCATCAAGGATCGAACTCGGATCACCAAGAACGCCACTCGGAGACTTCTTCTTCTTCTTGAGACCTTTTCTGCTTAGTATCACTTTGTAGGTCGTCTGTCAAGCTCGTGCTCGAGCTTGACATATATCTTGACGTTAACCACTCTGCTACCGCCTCCCATAAGAGACGTACAGGACACGTCTTCCTTCCTTCCTGCTTAGTATAGTATTATAATAGGCTTGGTATAGCTTGTAGTTTTGCTTTGTTTTTTTCCATTTGTTTGTGTTTTTCTCTACAGGAGCAGCTGGTGTCGCATAAGATAGGTAACACCTCGAAATAAGTAGCACCTTACCTTACACCCCCGCCGTTCCTTACTATTTACCACAAAATACTCCTTTATAAGTGATTAACCATGACGTGTGTGGTACTGTGGTTTCTGGAGGTACTGGAGGAGACAGGAGAGAAGAGAGGAAGGCATTGTGACAGTGTTATTGCCGTATAACACTGTCACACAACCATCAGCTGACAAGATATGTGTCAAGCTCACTCACTCAGACCAAAACAGCATCCGCTGGGTGACTCCCAACTCAAGCTCAATCTCAAGCTCCTCTCCTCCCTCCTCTTCTCTACATAGTGTTGGCCGAAGCCACCACCCCAGGAGGCGGGTCACAAACCCTAGGCTAACACCCAGTACCCATTCACTGCTGGGTGGACAGGGGCTTGGGGCATTTTCAGGATATTTTTTGGGGGAAAAGTGAGTCTTATAAGCTGTAAAATACGGTAGGTACACAGCCCTCAAGTTAACCTTCAGGGCCTACCATCCCACCCCTGGAGGTCACTGCCTAACGGCGCTGTAGGCACACACACACACACACACACACACACACACCAAAAAAAAAAAAAAAAAAAAAAACGGACTAAATAAGCATTTTTACAGTGTTTTTAATACCCGAGTTTCGCGATCCGCGAGTTTCGCGCTATGCCTCCGGAAGAAAGCAATCGCGAAACTCGGGAGGGTAGTGTACACAAATTTTAACATGTCCGAATAAAATGGATTTCCTTGGGATTTCCTTAGATTTTGGGTTTCCTTAGAAAGTTCCTTCTCGGACCTAAATTTCCTTGAAAGTGGAAACACTGGTTCACTGTAACTTCAGGGTTGCCAGATAGTTGGGCGGGTTTATGGCCAAATTAACTGATAAAAAAGTATTTACATTTTTATATTATGAGTATTTAAATACAATGTATTTAAATACTCAAAAAAGTATTTAAATATTGTATTTAAATACATGACAACCAATATATTTATAAATACATTTCTAAATACACAAATGTATTTAAATACGTATTTAAATACAAATGTATTTAAATACTGCCCAGCTCTGAATTGTTGCTCTATTTTCTTGCCTGTTACCATCATCTTCGTCTTGGACATATTCACCTTCAAACCTCTTCTCTCCATTGCTTGCTTCCAATCTATAAATCTCCTCTCAACTTCCTCCTCTGTCTCAGCTGTCAAGACTAAATCATATGCATATAGCAGCTCCCATGGATCTCCTGTTCTGCATTCCTTTGTGGCCTCTTCCATCACTACCACAAACAAAAGAGTACTGAGGACTGAGCCTTGATGCACCCCCACACCTATCTCAAAGGCATCTGATGTTCCTCCAGCTACTCTCACCCTTGATCTTGACCCTTCATACAGTGCCATTACCAACCTTACAAGCCTCTCCGGTACCTTTTGTCTTCGTAATGCCCATCTAATTGTCCTTCTTGGAATCCTGTCAAAACACCCTCTCCCAAATCTTCATCCCATGTTCTAACAGCCTCAGACCTCTGTATCCACCACATGACAGTGCAACTCCTTTTCCTTTAAACAGTGGTAAGGTAAAGGTAAAGGTAAAACTTCAATACTGCTGCAGTTATCACATGAATTTAATTTCCTTCAACACATTAAGGGAAGAGATATACAGCTAAATCTATTTAAATGTACTGAATACAGTGTCCGCAAAAAGTATTGGCCGGAAAATGCTAAAAAAAAGTTATTTGGGTGGGTCGGCGTTGTGCGGTGATTCCCTCCACAGCTCGTGTTTGATTGATTGATTTAATGCCAAAAAAGGGGAATGTGCCAGACATCAGAGGTCATATGGCACTATGGCAAAGCATATAAAGGGGAGGGGTTAAAGAATAATAGTGAAACGATGAGGGAAGGGGAAAGAACGGAATGTTACAGCAGGATGGTTAGATCAGATGTAGGATGTGGATTTGTTGGAGGAAGGAGGTTAAATTTTCCAGGGAGAAGGAGGGGGATTCCGGGAGAATGTCCGCAAGACAGGGAGGTCGGGAAAGGGAGGACAAATGAGGGAAGGAACTGGAACGGGCAGGAGTAAGATGGGGGCAGGATATTAGGACATGTTGGACAGTGAGAGGAACTTGACAGGGTGTGCATAGGGTTGGGGAGGAGCGTGACATGAGATAGGAGTGTGTGAGGTTGGTATGGCCTATGCGTAAGTGTACGAGAGCAGTCTCCCAACATCTATTAGAGTGGTAAGGATTTGACCATGGAGATATAGAGGGTTTGATCAGGCAAAGTTTATTGGCAGAGAAAGTGGTCCAGGAGGATTGCCAGCAGTTGAATAGGAAAGATTTAAAGGAAGGGTAGTAGTCGGAGGCTGACAAGTTTGAGAAACGGGGGCATTGGGACATAGTGGCCGAGCGCGCCAAAGAATCAACGCATCAGCAAAGAAAAAGCCCGAGATACCCACGTGACTCGGTACCCAGCAGAAACAAATCGTTTTGTGGCGTATGGATAGTCGGAATAACCAGTCTTGGATCTCCCGAACAAGAGGGTAGTAAGCGAAGAGATTGTATAAGAGAAAGGGAATTGCGGGAATCAGTGAAGATAGTGAAGGAACAGGATGGGTAGAAAAGTATGCGTTTCAAGGCGAAGAGGATGGCGTACAATTCCGTTATAAGAACAGTGGATTCTGTAGGTAGTTGGTATTGATAATGAAGAGAGGGGAAGAGGACAGCAAAGCCAGAACCAGAGTGGGATTTAGAACCGTCAGTGTAGACGTGGGTGCCAGAGGAATGAGTGGAAAGGTGTTCAAAAAAAATGGGAGCAGAGGACAATAGGAGGAATGGTAGACTTGGAGAGATAGTGGGGACAGAAGAACAGATATGGGGGAAGGTATAAGCCATGGAGGGAAGGAATGAATGTAGAAAGGGAGAAGATTAAGAGTAGGAAAGGAGGAGTGGGAGAGAAGGGTGCGCATGCGAACAGGGAAGGGCGGTGGCAAACGAGGGGAGGAGGTGATCACTGTGAGGAGCGATTGGGGGACTGCAATCTTAGAAGTAGGAAATTGATGAAGGCGAGCATAGCACCGAAGTGATAGGAGGGCTCAACGGCGAGAGAGGGACGGGAGGCCCGACTCAGCATAGAGGCTCTCAACAGGGAAGGAGCGAAAGGCACCTAGAGCCAGAGGGAGGCCTAGGTGGTGAACAGGGTCCAGGAGGCTGAGGAGGAAGGCAGAGGCAGAGGAATAAATATGACATCCATAGTCAAGAGTGGAGAGGACCAGGACAGTGTGGAGATGGAGGAGGGTCTTGCGGTCAGCACCCCAAGACACATGAGATAGTTTGTAGGAGGCGGAGGCGACGAAGGGCATTTACCTTTAGAGATAGGATATGTGCCTTCCAGGTAAGTCGAGTCAAAAGTGAGGCCAAGGAATTTTCCAGAGGAGCAATACTTGAGAGGTATGTCATATAGAGAAAGTGGAGGTGGGAGTGGTACACAAGAGCGAGAGAAAAGAATGGAGAAGGATTTTGTGGGAGAGAAACAAAAGCCATGATTATTAGCTCAGGAAGAAATAGCATAAATTGCAGATTGGAGGAGACAGCGGAGGGGTGCCGGGGAAGGACCGGAAGCGTAGATGGCTAGGTCATCCACGTAAAGGGAGGACCGGACGCCAGTTGGTAAGGTGGAGACGAGTCCATTTACTGCAATGAGGAACAAGGAAGTGCTGAGGACACTTCCTTGGGGGACACCTTCATATTGTGGGAAGGACGAAGAAGTGGAGGAAGATACTTTGACTCTGAAGGAGCGATGACATAGAAAGGACTTGAGAAAGACCCCCATGTTACCAGCTATGCCGAAAGTGGTTAGCTGGTGGAGGATATGATGTCGCCAGGCGGTATCATAAGCTTTCTCTAAATCAAAGAAAACAGCAAGGACTGATTCGTGACGGGCAAAGGCTGTGGTAATGTATGTTTCCAGGTGGGCTAAGGGGTCAGCTGTGCTTCGGGCATGTCGGTAGCCAAACTGAGAAGGGGAGAGAAGACTTTTGGATTCCAGGAACCACATAAGATGGAGATTGATCATGCGTTACAGTTACTTGCATAGGCAACTAGTAAGGGCAATGGGGCGGTAATCTTGGGGGAGGGTACCGGATTTATTGGGTTTGAGGAATGGGAGGACAAGGGCTTCACGCCATGGGGGGGGGGGAAGTCCCCAAGGGACCAAACCCGGTTAAAGAGGGCTAGTAAAAAGAGGAGAGAAACAGGAGGGAGGTGTTTGAGCATTGGGTAGTAAATACCGTCAGGGCCTTCACATGTGTCGCGGCAAGAATGAAGAGCGGAGGCTAGTTCAGAAGAAGAGAAAGGGGCATTGTAGTATTCAGAAGAGGATAGAGAGAAGGTAACAGGAATGCGTTCCCTGGCAGCTTTGATTCTAGTGAACTGAGGAGAGAGGTGGGATCCACTACTAACGAGACTGAAAAAGGAGCCTAATTCCTCTGCTACTTGGAATGGCTCTGCAATAATTTGGTTATGAACGTGCAGGACTGGGGCAACAGGGGGCGGGTGTTTACCTGACAATTTATGGATTCGGCGCCAAACTGATGAAATGGGGGTATCTGTGGTGAGGGAGGAGACGTAGGTGCGCAAACTATTAATTACTGAGAGTTTAATGGTCCGCTTAAGGCGGGCAGAGGCTTTTTTAAAAGAAATAAAAGCTGGGATTTGACCGGGGGTACCGCGTTTGCAGCGGTAGCTGCTCCAAGCAGCACGCTTTGATCGGTGGGCCTTTGTACAATCCAAAGTCCACCAGGGAATGCATTTAGAGGTAAAAGGACGAGAGGTTCGGGGGATAGCTGTAAGGGCGGCACTTAGAATAGAGACGGAAAAGTAGGTGAGCATATGAGAGGTAAAAGAAAAGGTGGAAGGATGGAGCTGAAGGGCAGAAAGGGAGGCAAAAGTGCGCCAGTCGGCTCTGCGGAAACACCATCGTGGAGGGTTAGGAAGAGGGACGTATGAGGTAGGAGAAAGGAGGATAGGAAAGAGGTCGCTATAAGGGTATTGGTCGAAGACCGATCAATGCAGGTCTAAGCGGAGGGAAGGAGAGCAAGGAGAGAGGTCAAGACAAGAAAATGACTTGAGTCCTCACATTAAAGTGAGTGGGGCAATTAGAATTGAGAATAATGAGGTCGGTGGTGGCTAGGAAGTGTTCAAGGGAGCGGCCACGGGTGTTTATGGTGGAGTCACGCCAAAGGGAGTGGCGGCAGTTGAAGTCACCTACTGCCAGCAAAGGGGGTTGTAGGCGGGAGAGAAGGGCGTGTAAGGCATCAAAGTCAATAGGATGAGAAGGAGAGAAATAGATGGAAACAATAGTAATCCAACGTTGGATATATACCCTTAAGAGGGTACATGGGAGAGTAGTGTGACATTCAGGGAGATAGAAGCCGTTTTCTGGTGGACAAGTATTGAGGAGGAAGAAATAGAATGGGGGAGGAAATAAAGTGGTAATTGGGAATTGCAACAGGGGGTTGAGTAAGGAAAGTTCTTGGAGGCAGATAACTTGCGGTTCATAGCAGGAAATCAGGAGACGAAGGTCTTGTCTGTGGGAGCGGAAGCCGCGAATGTTCCATTGGAGAACAGACATTGTGTAGAGGTCAACGGGTGATGAGGGTTGGAATGGTAGTGGTAGTAGAGGGGTCAGGAGGTTCAGGGGCGTCAGGCGGGGGGTCAGTAGGGTCCGGAGTATCGGGTGGGGGGATCGGACGTAGTAGGTGAAGGACAGTTAGTAGGGTCAGGGGGGTGAGGGGTCAGGGACAGGCTTGGAGTAATTACATTGGTTTGGGTCAATTACAATTACAATTACGATGACTTATCCAACTACTCAATTAAAATTACAATTACAATTACAATTACAAGGAATGGAAAAAATGTTAATTACAATTACAATTACTCAATTTTAATATTTCCAAATTGCAATTACAATTACATTAAAGCTAGTGTTCAATTACATATTTCAATTACATTTTTCATAGTATTAACTGAACTAATTGCTGATTTAAAAAAAATATATATACAGTCAAACCTCGATATAACGGACCTCGATGTAACGGACTCCATTTGCGTGACTTTTTTTTTTTTTTTTTTTTTTTTTCTTCTTCATATTAGACCGTTAATCACCGTTCGAATTGTCAACTCAACATAATTGTATTATTTTCTCATTTACTTAGGAATGCTTGGGTTTTAAGGAGTTTTGATGTATCACATATGTGGAAATTTATGTCACATACATATTTAATCTGAGGGTTCTTACCTAACAATCAAACCCATGTTCTATCTCCCGACACATCATCCCAGCTAATCAACTAACTAGGATACTTATCGGTGGATAGTGGGTTGAATTACGGCTGTAGGTTTGGACTAACACTGCATGGTCTTGTGATCCGATGTGGTCGCCTGGATCGAGGCCGCCCGTGAATGACAGAAGCGGAGGTGGAGGCATAATCGTGGTTGGCGTCAAGTGGTTATCACACCAAGTAACTTAACGACGTGGCGGATTGTTATCTCTTGTGTTGCTAAGACACGTCCTTTGATTTAACACTTATATGTACAATAACTATGTACAAAATCTCTTATATTAATCAGAGAAAGATGTTAGTCCATGAGGGCTGGAATGATACTTGTACTTGTACTTATATACTACAAGCACGTATATTTAATAAGATGTTAACTCTCGGATGTCTAGAGTGTACTTGTACTTGTACTTATATACTACAAGCACGTATTAGATGTTTCTCCCATGAGGGTGTGGAGTGTACTTGTACTTGTATTTATACAAGCACGTATTAGATGTTAACTCCTCGGAGGGTGTGGAGTGTACTGATTCTCCAAGGTGGGGCTGTGATCGCCGCACAAAATACCTATGCCACGTGTAGGTCACAGGTGGCCTAGAATCTAAATGGGCGGCAGCCAATGACCGCGCTCCAAATTAAGGTGCTAATTATTGAAGTGCAATGCTATTAACCACTGGGAATATTAATTTATCCTATCCCAGTACTAATCATTTACTTAAATTACCTTAATTATTACCCATTACCATTACAATTATATATACATATAGGAAAACCTCGTTTATCCGGCACCCTCGGGGGGGGAGCGCATGCCGGATAACTCATTTTGCCGTTGTTTGAGAGTTACTCTTATGGAATCGCCCAAAATCCCTTTTTTTTTTTTTTTTTTTTTTTTTTTTTTTTTTTTTTTTATACATCAAAGGAGCTGGCCAAGGGCCACAACAAAAATGGGTAACCACAAAGCCCGCTTAGTTGCCAGTCCCTATAAAGAAGAAGTAAGAGAATAAAATAAAAAAGAGGGGTGAGCCAATTTTGTTCGGGAGGTGTCTTGTTACTCTTCTTTTGAAAAGATGTAAGTCATAGGAAAGTGGAAAACTAGAAAACAGGAAGAGAGTTCCAGAGTGTACAGTGAAAGGGATGAAAGGGTTGCCAACCCTGCGTACCCCGCCAAATTTGAACTAAATTTCTGCCGATTTTCTCCGTTTTTGAAATAATTATACCTAATTAATGCCTGGGTTATCCTGCTGAGTGCCCCACACTCCTCGTCAGGATGGACAAGCTAGTCCTTGTGTCGCACGCCAGCAGCACGAACACACTCCTCTCTTTTTTCACAGGATCTCTCTGACGAGCTCAAGCTAGCCCGTGGTCCTCCCTGCTGGAGGCCCGGAAAAAAAAAAAAAAAAAAAAAAAAAAAAATGCCTGGGTCGATTAGTGCCGTTGTTTTGAGGCTGCCGTTGTTTTAAATGCCGGTTAAATGAGGTTCTCCTGTACCCTATACGCGCCCTCCTATGATGAACGGAAAATACCTCTCACTAGGGGGGGGGGGGGGGGGAACAAACTACCATTCTACCAATTATGGGAGGGTGTTTGGTGGATAATTTCCACAACATATTAAGATAATAATATTATAAGGAAGGAGCCTGTGTGCTAGTGATTTAGTGGTAGAAGGTGTGTATTGTTTAAAATAGTGACTATTAGTGTTATGGCGTGGCCGCTGCTACGTCTCCCTGTCACCTCAACACCCTAAATCACCTTATCTAAGGTGACACGCAGTGCTACACTGACCTAAATAGTGAACACGTGTATAGAACTGCACTTCACAACCATATAATATATATAATAATGAGCATTAGTCATGATAATAAGCAATACCTTTGGAAGCCACGGCTGAATCTGGCTCGTAGTAATTTGTTTACTTTTCACTAGAGCTTGAGCTGACGAGCTACACGGTCTGGTGTTTGTGATTATTTCTCATTTATTTCACGTGTAGGAGTGGACCAAATCAGCATGTAATGCCAGTCACTGTTTACCTCCCAACATAGCTACACAGTCTGGTTGTTTGTGATATTTCTCATTTATTTCACAATTTTCCGTTTTTTTCATATATTTTTCCACCCTTGGGAAAAATACCCTCGCTATAACGGACAATCGGCTTTAACGGACCACTCCTCCCCCCCTTTAGTCCGTTATATCGAGGTTTGACTGTATATATATATATATATATATATATATATATATATATATATAATATATATATATATATATATGTATATATATATATATATATATAATATATATATATATATATATATATATATATATTTTTTTTTACATCACAAAGAACTGGCCAAGGGCACAACAAAAATGGGTAACACAAAACCCACTTAGTTGCCAGTCCCTATAAAGAAGACAGTAAGAGAATAAATAAAAAAGAGGGGTGAGCCAATTTAGTTCGGGAGGTGTCTTGTTACTCCTCTTTTGAAAAGATTTAAGTCATAGGAAAGTGGAAAAAATAGAAACAGGAAGAGAGTTCCAAGCTTACCAGTGAAAGGGATGAAAGAGTAAAGATACTGATTAACTCTTGCATAGGAAGATGGACAGAATAGGGATGAGAATGAGTTAGAAAGTCTTGTGCAGCGAGGCTGTGGGAAGGGGGGAGGCATGCAGTTAGCAAGTTCAGAGAGAGCAGTGAGCATGAAAATAACGGTAGAAGAGAGCAAGAGAAGCAACAATGCGGTGGTGATTTAAAGATTGAAGACAGTCAGTCAGAGGAGAGGAGTTGATGAGACGAAAAGCTTTTGACTCAACCCTGTTTAGGAGAGCTGTATGAGTGGATCCTCCCCAAAACATGTGAGACATACTCCATACATGGGCAGATAAGGCCCTGTAGAGAGCAAGCAATGGGAGGGAGAAAAAAAAGGACGCAGATGCCACAGGACACCTAACTTCTTAGAAGCTGTTTTAGCAAGAGATGAGATGTGAGATTTCCAGTTCAGATTTTTAGTAAAGGATAGTCCTAGAATGTTCATTGTAGAAGAAGGAGACAGTTGAGTTTTCATTGAAGAAGAGGGGATAGTTATCTGGTAGGTTTTGTCGAGTAGATAGGTGAAGAAATGGGTTTTGAGGCATTGAACAAAAACAAGGCTGCTTTTCCCCAATCAGAAATTATAGAAAGATCAGAAATTAGGCGCTCGGTGGCATCTCTCCGTGAATAACTTAGTTCCTGTTGAGTTGGACGTCTAATAAACGACGTTGAAAAATGCAGGGTAGAATCATCAGCGTAGGAGTGGATAGGGCTTTGAGTTAGACTTAGAAGATCATTAATGAATAATAGAAAGAGAGTGGGTGATAGGACAGAACCCTGGGGAACACCACTATTGATAGATTTGGGAGAAGAACAATGTCCGTCTACAGTAGCTGCAATAGAACGGTTTGAAAGGAAACTTAAGATGAAGGTACAGAGAGAAGGATAGAAACCGAATGAGGATAGTTTGAAAATTAAAGATTTGTGCCAGACTCTTATCAAAAGCTTTTGATATGTTAAGGGCAACAGCAAAAGTTTCACCGAAACCCCTAAAGGAGGATGACCAAGATTCAGTTAGGAAAGCTAGAAGATCGCCAGTAGATTGTCATTTACGGAAACCGTATGACGATCAGATAGTCAGTATATATATATATATATATATATATATATATATATATATATATATATATATATATATATATATATATATATATATATATATATATATATATATATATATTATATATTTGGGTGTCCCAATTTTGCAGTTCCCAAAGTTTGTCATGCACACACCCCTAATTTGTTCCACTCCTGAAAACATGCCAGCAATGTTAATTTCATTCGTGTTCTTCAATTTTAAGGGTCCCCTCAAACCAAGTGTTACTAACGACTACTCTCTATCTTATACTACTTGTATCATTTTTTTTTTTTGAGGTTATGGATACAAGACAGCAGGAGACTGTGTGGTTGGTGGGAGTGGTGCGAAATGAACCCCTGGAAATGCTGTCTCAACTCACGACAGTGGGAGATGTTCTTAGTAAATATAATCGGTGGCATTCATATAGGGTCAAATAAACAAGGTCGATGAGAGGACCCTTCCCCTCCTAATAAGTCAATGAAATTTCGCCCGTTTTGTTCTTTCTTCATGTGTAATTAAATAAAGGGGTGTGCCATTTGATTCTTGCGAAAAAAAATCCCCCATGTGAGGTTGGGACACCCTAATATATATATATATATATAATATATATATATATATTATATATATTATATATAGTATGTAGTATTATGTAGTATGATGTATGTATTTTTATGTATGTATGATGTAGGGTATGTATGATGAGTATGTATGTAGTAGATTTATGTAGTATGTAGTATGTAGTATGATGTTTTATGTATGTATGTATGTTGTATGTATGTAGTATGTATGTATGTAGTATGTATGTATATAAAATTATATATATATAATATATTTTAATATAATATATATATATATATATAATATATTTTATATATATATATATATATAAAAACCAGGAGCAAAATGGGTAGGTAGGCGTGGGGACAGCTTTTACTGCAACGCAAACAATCCCGGCAGGGGTGGGGGCGATACTTTTTTTTGGTAGGCGCAACATACTGCGATATTTTTTTCCGCTAGTTCAAACGCGATACTCCGACTTTTGGGATTTTTTTAAAAACATACACAATACTATTATACCCCGCTTACCCCGCTACCGAATTTTTTTTCTTAAAGCGATAGTATCACAGACCAAAAAAATTTAGTTTTTGCGATTTTTGTACCTAAAAAAACACTGTTTTAGCCAAAAAAGATCTAATTTATTTTAACTCACTTTAGGCACATTAAAACTTTGTAATATATTTTTTTTTTAAATGACAATTTTTTTTAAAAATATAAATAGCATTAATAATAAAATAAAATGTCTTTTAAAGTATCGCGGGAAATTTAAGCGATACAGATTTTGCGATATTATATGTATTTTGAATGCTTTGCGATACTGCGATACTTTTTTGGCGGTGCGATAGTATCGCAGTATCGCAGTATGCACTAAGTAACTCCCCCCCTCGTATACTGGTACGGAAGGGGGACAGTCAGGGCAGACGGTTCCCTGACAAAAAAGGACATTTTTAAGCGTCCTTTTTAAGGAAAAAGTAAAAGTAGATTGGAAAAAATATTTCGAAAAATGAACAACATTACGATTTGCCGGCGATAAGAGCCCCTCCGTAAAGACGCACTCCTTGTTACAAGGGGGTTTTGAGACGAAAAAAATTTTGGTGTTTTGGGTAAAAAAAAAATTTTTCTTTAAATTTTCAAAAGTTAAAAAAACAAAGGGGATTTATAAGGAAAGCAAATAATTATGAGCGTACCTTACAATATCACAGTAAAGTAATGTGAATAAAAAAATTTAACTATTTAAAAAATGTAAAAGGAATACAGGGAAACCCAAAACGGTAAAAATATATTGCAGGATCCCCTACGTATTGTATTCTAATATTTGCTACCTATGAATAAAAACTTAGATTTAAGTTGTAGGTAGTTTTTGTTGCTTTTTGCTATGTTTTTAGATTTATGGAAAATTTCAAAGATATTGTATTATTTGGTAGGGGCTTTCAAAAGTCCTAGGTTTTACCTCCATCATCGTGTAGCTTTTTTCATTCTGAGTTTTTTGAGCCCCTTTTCCCAGGCGCAATTGAATAATAAGGGGCATTACACGTAGTCCCAAAAATTCCCGTTATTTCAGCCAAAAGGTTAAGTTAGGTAAATCAGATTGGGTTTGGTTAGAGGGGGGTAAGGTTGATTAGTTTCTTCGGAAGGTACAGGTGAAGGCTGGTTCACACTCTGAAATCACGGGGAGCGTTCCGTCGCCTGCCTTGTATTCACACTATATGTCAGGTTCCTATTCTCGGCAGTTCCGTCACCCCCTAAGCAGAGATGGTGCCTCAGGGTAGGGTGAAGAAATTGCTGAATAGCATTCTGTTGGATAAAAGAGGGGTTGAACTCTAAAAGACACTGTTTTGGGTACAAAAAACTTTAGAAAACGACAATTATCAGCCCGGGACAGTTTTTCAAACGTTAAAAAAACTCTTTCCCAGAAAAACCCTTACGGACAGGACCCTGATGCTTGGAAACCGTGCGGCGGCGCACCCTTTAGGAAACGTCTATTTTTGAATGTAAGAAATTTTTTAAAGGATGTGGAAGGGCGGGCCGGTCACCCTGAGGTATGGTGTATTTGACCCTTTAGGGGACGGGGGGTTTGGGGCCGTGTGGGTCTTGGCTTGGTTTTTACCGGGGGAAGACTTTTTTTCCCGTTACAAGTACCCTTGCACCCTTTTTCTAGCATCTTTAAAGTTTTTTTATCGTAGAGGGGACAGGGTGAGGATTGAGGGGTCGAGGTGGTACAAAGGCCATGCCATTTCCTATCCCACCCTGCTTACCACTTAGGGCGCTAAACACACACGCCATACACACCTGCATCGGCTTGGCCCCCCCTGTCTGGGGCCAGGGTTTGAGGGGGACCTGACGTGACCCGACTTTTCCCGCTGACAAACGAAAATCAGCCAGGGAATCAGTACCCCAGGACACACACCCGCACCCTTGTCCCCACGTTGACAAGACTCGCTGTCAAAAAGACTACAAAGCCCGGACACCCTTTTCATCCTTGTGGTATAGACAGGGCTCCCAAAATACTACACCTTCCCCCTCACCCCACACCCCTTTTAAATAAAATTTAACCGCTTTTGTTTCATATTCCATTTATCTCAAAACCCCTTCCAGCGAAAAAAACCAACCATTTTTTGGGCCCCCCTTCATCATTCCTTCCCAAAAGTTGTGTCAACTTTTGCGGCCCCAGTCGAATGCGGGTTAAGGCGACATTAATATGTGGGATGTTTGTCTTTTCCCTGGGTGCGGGGGGAATTGAGCGGTAATGACCCCTGGTGGGGGCCGGGAGGGGCGCCCAGTTTAAGTATCCCAGGGAAGCGGAGACCCGAGATATCAGACGTTTTTTCAATGGAGAGCAGCAGCGGGGGGTGGATGGTTTTCACGGACACGGCCATTTGGCAGGGAATAAACGCTATCTTGTGTATCAGTCATTTTTTCTCTTAAACCCCAAAATTTTCTTAGTATTATGCATTATTTTTGATAACAGTTACAAATTTTGCTCAGTAGACTACTGCTCGCACAGATAAAATCCAGACCCTTTTGTAATACACCCCCCGGCTGTTCTGCATTTTCTGCCCGACCTCTCATGTAAATGGCCGCATAGCGCAGGGTGAACTTTTCATTTTTTTTTAAGGGAAAAAAACGGTCTCATGCGCCGGGAAATACGGTAATTAAATATTTAAATTTTTCAGTCTTCAAGGGTAATAAAAAAAACCACTCAAGCAAGGGCCGGATTTGGCTCATGGGCCCACGAGTAGCCCTACTATTGTGGTTATCGCCCCAACATTTTGGTCCCCCCCGGGTCGTGCGCCTATGTCATGGAGAAATTTTTAATGGGGCAAAAGATGTTATAGTCTTTTTTTTCTTTTCTCTCCTTCCTCTCTTCCTCTCTCCTCTTCTCTCTCTCTCTCTCTCTCTCCTCTCTCTCTCCTCTCTCTCTCTCCTCATTTCAGTAATCAACGTAATATTGTAAATTTTTTTGAGTAAATTTAATTTTTGGCTTCTAAAATCTAAACAGTCAATTCAATTACAAATACAATTACTTTTGATTTAAAGTCAATTTCAAATTTTAATTTCTTTTAAATTAAAATATAAATTACAATTTCAATTACCCCAAAAAGTGTAATTAATTACATTTTAATTAAAATTACAATTACAATTACTCCAAGCCCGGGCAGGGGTGGGGGTTTTTGAGACAAAAAGTAGTCGAGCGTATAGCCCGGAGGGAGGCGTAAGGTAAGAACAGACGGGGACAGTAGGGCGGGCAGAGGAAGTAGAAGATGGGGGAGAGGACATAGGGTGATCAGAGGGAAGGGAAGAAGGGTGGAGTGGGGAGAAAGATGGAGAAGGAGAGGAAGAGGGGGAATGTTGGGAGTCAGGAGGAAGAGGGGAGGGAATAGGATGTATCTCAGCTGAGACTGTGAAGATTGAGACAGAAGGTGGGGATAATGAGGCAGTTGGTAAAGAGGGCAGAGGGGTCATGTCTCGAGCGACGTACTCTTCGATCATAGCCATGGTCTCAGCTGGAGAGTTAGGACGGGAGACCTGGGAGGCACAGGGTTTCTTAGTAGGAGGAGATGTAGAAAGTGGGGTGTGAGGAGCTGAGGAGGAGAGAGAGGTAGTGGGAGGTCCAGGGGGGGAGGAAGGGGGAGGACGTTTAGGTTGTCTGACAGGAGTAGGCCGAGGGGTGCGTTGAGGAAGGGGTGTGGGGATCGAGGAAGGGGTAGAGGTCGGAGTATCAGGATTGAGGACGGCAAAGGAGTTATTTATGGAGAGGAAGGGGGCAGCAGGATGAGCAAAGGAAGGACGAGTGGGAGGGGGAACAGGAAAAGAGAGGGTAGGAGAGGTTGTAGTAGGGGGATTCGGAAGAGTGGGATTGGAAATAAGGTGGGAGACGGGGGTAGGCGAAAAGCCTAGGCGGCAAGCTTCTTGGCGGGCTTCTTTCAGAGTTAAGCCCTTCTCAAATCTGATGGATGCCACTTCTGATTCGAAGCGGTAGATAGGACAACCTCTGTAGAAGACGTTGTGGAAACCACCACAGTTAGCACATGTGGGCGATGTAGCAGGACATGAGGAACGAGCATGGCCAGGTTGAGCACAAAAAGAGCAGCGGGCAGAGGATCGACAGTGCTTGGCAGGGTGGCCAAAACGCCAGCATGTCTGGCATTGGCAAGGATTAGGGCGGTAAGGTTTAACTGGCAAGTGTTCCCCGCCAACATAAATGCTATCAGGGAGCGTTTGCCTTTTGAAGGTGACTTTGGCAATGTTGGTAGGGTACTTTCGGTGGCCCCGGGGTGGGATGGTGTAGCAGTAAACTGCGGTGGCATCATAATCCTTTTCCAAAAGATCGAGGAGGGGTTTTGCGCAGTTGGACCATTCTTTGTCATCGACTGGGCAAGCATGCGGGTGGATGGAAACAGTTCCGGTACAGGTGTTAAGAGTAATGTCGGGCGTGATGTAGAATGGATTGCCGTCCAGGTCTTTAAGATTGAGCAGTGCATGAGCTTGGGCTTCAGTGTCAACTATCACCAGGCAGGACCGATCGGCGCGGGTACGGAATGTAACCTTGCCGACTTGTCGTTAGAGGCATTTCTGGAAACTGAGGGTGCAAGCAGTGAGGGGCGTCGCTGGGGACGATGAAGAAACGATCCCATTTGGCAGGACCAAAAAGAGTGCTAAGAGAGGGGTGAGGGTGAGAAGTTGATGTGCATGGGCGTGAGGAAGAGGCAACCGTGCGGACTTTAGTTCTCCCGGAGGGAAGAGGGATGTAGGGATTGTAGGGTGCAAGGGTAGCGATACAGGATGAAGAAGAGGACAAAGTTGTGGCTGGAGTGTCGTCTGGTGCTGAGGATGGATTCTGGATCTGGCTAGGGAGCTCAGGAGCACTAAGTGACTCTGAGGGTCGAGCTTGGGGTACAGGCATATCAGTATTCCGGGACGTAGTCAAAAGAGGAGCAGGGGTCGGTAAACCAGGGGGATCATCAGGGTCATTTGGTAGAGGGGCCGACCCTGAAGCCTGTATAAAAGTTGGATTATCATCATTGGCCATGGGGAGCCTGGAGTAAAGTGGGGAAATAACCGGTCATCCCTCAAGACCCCCATGAAGGGAAAGAGCAAAATTATAAGGGTTTACCGTGCCCGTGGCACCCTGAGGCCATTCATGACTGACCCGAAGCCCCATATCCCATCAGCACGGCTCTCACACCTTAGGAGGAAAAGGGGGATAGGAGGTACAAGAGGAGAGATAGAGGGAAGGAGGGGAAAAAGGAGAGACAGGAAAGGCCAGGCAAAATTAGTCAGACCGAGGACAGGGGCCCAAAGCCAAGGGAGTAACCAGGAGGTCGTCCCCCGGGCGTCAGACCCCAATCCCGGGCCCAAAGCCCCCCACGATGACAGCGGGCCTGGGAACGGGGGGGAACTCGCGTTGATCGTATGTCTGGGACCGTCACAGGCTGCGAGAAGTGTATGGGGGATGACATGGCGCATAAATGTCACACAAGTGCCTCTGAGCACTTGTGGAAAGAATGTTGCACACTGCTCTCGTGGTGAATCCTCTATTTTCACCCATAACTTTCTAGCCGCAGTATTTTCAACCTTAGGCACTAGGATGGCCCCGACCAACTTACCCATAGAGGAAAGAGCACGAATTTTAGCCTGGAAAGCTGATAATGTCTCCACTCAAGAAATTGCAATGAGGACAGGGCGAGGAGAGAGGAATATCAGGCTTCTCGTGGTGGCACCGCGGGACTCCCACCTAACACTGTTCTATTACGTAAACTGTGTTTTGGAAGGCCAAAGAAGACTTGCAAGACCACAGATAGACTCCGGGAAGCAAGAAGTATGAAGGACCTGCGGATCACTGCCAATGAACTCAAAATAAAACATTCATTTTTGCTGGGAGAGGTTGCTGAATGGACTATGCAACACAGATTGCAGATGGACCTCAACATAGGGGGATAGGGGGGTGGCCAAACTTTTTGCGGACACTGTATCAGCACTAGAAGAAAAAAATATATTATCTTTGACAATTTTGTTTTTCTTAGATGCATCGAGAGTTAATGTTTCAACACCTGTCTATGTTACTGGCATCATATAAACAAAACTGTGAACAATGTTATCACTAATAGAAATGTTTAATGTATTTCTATATAGTTTTGCTTGATTTCAAGCAAGACTCAGTAGACATCGGTTAAATAAGAAATAAGTTTTCACAATGATTGCTTTATTCAGCATTACAACTACAACAGTTTAGTGTCCCATACTTCATATGAGACAATTGTCCCAAGTCCAGACCACCATTGAAAAGAACATAAGGTCACAAGTACTTTTTGAAATCCACTAAATGTTGGTCTGGGACTGGAGGTTGGTGCTTCGAGGTGTTCTCAACACCCCACTCACCCCATAGACTAGCAGCTCCACGCACCCCATGACCAAAATACCAATGCTAAAAAGCTTCAAGTGAATTCATTCAAGTGTTGTAATATATATAAAAATTTAATGATCATTAAAGATGCAAAATTTGATATACGAAATATAAAGTAAACTCATGAATAATCATCATCACAATGTAGCATGCCACTTCCTAAGCTATGAACAGGAACAGTCTGTTGGTCAATGGGGCGCCACAGACTATAACACTGTCAACAATCTAGCACAGGCTTAGGGTGCACTCACACCATAACACTCCCAAGTCATCATGTCTGGAATGTCCTCATTATTGACTACATCTTGGAGAAAGGTGATTTTGATATAACAAAATGCTATAGAAAATACAAATTTACAAAACCTGTACTTTTCATCATATCACTTATATTATTTTTCTACATGTATAAAAAAAATCTTCCTCAGCAAATAATAGTTTATACTTTCCATCACAAAAGGAAAGACCTTGACCAGCACCGTAGGTTGTCATGTGACTCACACAACACAGATGAACACATGTGTAGCACCACAACTTGACAGCCCACTCATCACAGCTACCCACCTAAGACTCACTACAAAATGGTAGAACCAGAAATATAATATTTTACTCGCATGTATGGAGAATTTAACACTTGATTGTATTATAATGGTTTTGCCTACATCTGAAAAGGTCTCATTTTATATATATCCATTTTTCTTTGAATATTTTTCCAATACTCATTGTATGACTCATGATTTACAAAGACCGGTCTCTCACCTTCAGTAACATGATCAGGAATATTTTTAGCATCACTACTGCAGTACCTTATCTTGTCTTTTAAGAATCCGTTTTTTCACAGTATGATACTGTGAAAAAGAAAAAGAAAAAAAAATGGAATATGGAATATGGAATATCCAAAGTCCTGGGAAGCCCAACAACACTGGGCAACACATGGAAGTACACATCCTTCACCAGGTGACAACGTGCCCAAGTTACTAATGCAGAGTAAAATTTGAGCCTCCTGCTATGGTATATGGAATGATACGGGTGGAATGCTGAGTCAACAAAAATCTGTACCATATATGAATGCCTCTTCATCTTCTACAATATGTTTTAAGGAACTATTTTATTTCATATTACAAATATAATACCTCTTAAAAACAGCACCTTCTTTAAGAGTATAAAATTATCCTAAACGGCAGGACTAACTAATGTCATGTGTAAAGTTGGCCAAATTCCTTTGCATTATGTGTACAGTTCACAGATCATGGGCTTAAGATTGACCCCCAAAAAATGAGGTTATAACTTCAGATTGACAAATAGTCAAATGAATGAAAGTGACATTGGCTTACATGGGAACTGCATGCACACAAACTATAAAGGATCCTGAATTACATAATGAAGCAGAAAAAAAAGAAATTTGGGTTATTATCGTTCTTCAATAATTCACCAGGCATGCAATATTCAATATTTGTTTACAAACATTGAACAAAATTACAATATCTGATTATTTATATACTTGGCAAATTCTAATGATTAGAAAAAAAAAGAGCTCCCACATGGCCCATGCATAGGAAAAACATCTCCATGTCTAAAGTCTGAAAGAAATTGGTCAGAGACAAGAAAATTCAAATCCATATCCTATCATAGGTTAGCAGAAGCTTTTATCTTTGATATTTATAGGTTTCATTCTATAATTGCGGCAAAACTACTTGAATTCCGAAAAAAATGTGTCTTAACTGCAAATAAAGTATATCTTAAATATCTCAATTACGAATGTAGTTCTTTCAAATGTATAGGAAATGATTGAAGCTCAAGACAAAACAAGACATTTACGGCAAGATCTAGTACTTGACGACTAAATGATGCCGGAGAAAAGCTCCCCAACTGAGAATTGACAAATGCGAATATTTAATAGGAAGAATGTTAATGGCTACCGGAACCTTCAGAGTACATTTTCTTTCTTGGATTTTGGTGATTTAAAACCTCATTTTTTCTAACAGTCATTATTGAATGTTAGAGGGTAAGTAGTGTTTAAGGAAAATGATAGATAACTTTTGGCAGGGAAATACACCCAAAAACATTGTGATAGTTTCCAAGGTGGAAATTCCTCACCTTTGAGTAAAGGAGCAAGGGTAAGCTTTTCA
This sequence comes from Chionoecetes opilio, assembly GCA_016584305.1. Classification (NCBI taxonomy): domain Eukaryota; kingdom Metazoa; phylum Arthropoda; class Malacostraca; order Decapoda; family Majidae; genus Chionoecetes; species Chionoecetes opilio. The sequence continues at coordinate 33,952 of JACEEZ010022102.1, forward strand.
AATACATTCTGGTGTTTCCTTGGAGCAAAGTAATCACCAAATTAGAGAATATGTTAGCCAAATGAGAATTAGGGTAGCAATTTATTAAGGTTGCTAAATGCCAAATCGCCAAATCTGAACATACCCACTACAGGGGTTACCTACAAGAAGAGAAAGTAATAATAGTATAAAACGTTTAAATACTTGGGAGCTATAATAGCATAAGGTGGAAAGTTAAATGCAATCATTTAGGAATCTATAATAATCAAGGAAAGTGAAAGAGAAGATTGGAATGGTCGCACATATTAAGACAAAGTAAGATGCTGTCATACAAAGAATGATGACTATGGAGGTACAGTACAAGGGTACAGAAAAAAAGACAAAAACAAGGTGGATCGAATATAAATCAAGATATGAATGACATGAAACTAGAAGAGGATGATGCGTTTAAAAGAAATAAGGGGAGGAGGTTGGTCAAGATCAGGATCTGCAGATGAAAGTGGAAAAAGTTGAAAGCAAAGAAGCCTCTTGGCTAAATCAGGGTCGGTTACATGAATTTTTAGTTAACTTCCTTAAAAAAATTCTGACCAACTGAAGACCTTCACAAAGTGACAATGCCATGTATATTTTTGACTCTCCTGTTGCCTGAACTCCTAAATTTGTCTCTGCCACGTACAGTTATTTTCAGAAATAGTTGATATCGTTATGAGTAGTATAAAAACTTTAAACACAATTTTTTCATGAATACATTAAAATAAAATTAAAGTTGTTAAAGTTCCATATCATCATGTTAAAGCCCCAACTTATTAGACTTTTGCAGTTGTTGCTGGTGTGCCTGGGTCTGCACACTGGTGTCTCTGTGAAGTGCTACACATAAAGCCTCAAAACAACCTGCTCCTTGACAAACTGGAAGACTGAACCAACAATCGCAGCTCCAACATCTCTGGACACTGCCAGGGGAACAAAGGCTGGTATGCCGAGTGGCTAGCTGCTGCAGCCACAGTTCTGTCCTGGCTTAAAATACCATTGTCTCACATATTACATGCTCAAATCACAAATCACTGCACTTATTTCCATGAAAATTTTGATCAGAGCATTCAGTAATTGCCACAATAAGAGGTCAAACACAATGGTGTTCCTTATGAAATACCACTCACAGCTACAGCTAGAGATAGAAGCAAGGACATCCACAAGAAAAATCTACCATGTCATTAGAAGCATACTTATAAGTTCTACACACTTCGAGACACTGAGAATATATTTAGTCATTACAAAAATATTTCCTTCTAACAAACCATGACATTAATTAAAGTTTACATAGTCAAATATTTTATATGCTGAATGTGATGTGATTTAATGCAATGCTATTTGATTTTCTATTGTAGTAGACAGGAAAAAAAGAATGCTATTTAACTCAGAAATATAACTTATATGGATATAAATATAAATTTAATTTCCTGGCTGTTGATCATACATACAATGTCCATGTCAGTTTGTGCAGTGACGATCCTATCAGACGGTTCGTGTTCAATATCCACGACACTGACATTGAGTAAATGAGATCACGTGAAAAGCACTACGTAAGAAAAGGTGCAAGCAATTCCAATGATCAAAACTGAGAATAAGCTCTGGCATTACAATGATATAGCTTCTCAAACTGCTTGAGCACAAGTCTTCATTACTGTGACACTGCTGTGATTCTTTGTGAATTATTCACTGGATAGCATTATCATGGCATCCGAGGGTAATCTTACAAAAGTTTCATCCTGTTTGGGAGGACTGTCACACAGGTGTTGCACATTTATCTAAACTACAGAAACATTGGTTAAAGTTAACACCTAATGGCAGTTGTAAGATTTTCTAAAAGTATACACATTCTTATTGCTGTCAGCATCATTATACTTAAAATAAGTGTTTTACATATATAATACAAGGAATTTCACAATGTGTACACTATTTCCGGAAGTGTGTGCTGCTCGATGGCAATGTAAGTCTCTGACACCTGGTGAGAATCACCCTAACGCCACTGCTGCCAATCATTGTGCAGAACCTACTTGGTATTGAAAAAAATATATGGAATTATAAGTGTATAGGAATTGCTTTGTATAGCTATTATTAAAATCAAAGGAAAACTTTCTTATTGTGATCAAGAAAACATCCCCTTTCCGCAGCAGCCAGTGCCCCGAGTGGCCGGGTTCTCTTTCCACCCAATACTAACATCAGAATCGTTACTTCAATTTGGTTCCATAAGTTTCTTAGAAATGAGGACAAGTATTTTTTTTCACAATTAAATATCAAACTGCCAAGACAAAATTATTCTTGTCCTTCGGAGTGCTTTCTAAAAACAAAGATACATTTGGTCTTTAAGTTTAAGAAATCATTCACCAAAGATGTAGGTACATTATTTCATGGAAAACACAAAAATGTAACCTTGTGCCTATGCGACTTATTTCAACCATCAAGGCAGAAGCAAAACCTACTCATAACATGGCCCTGGGAACACAGGACAGCTGGGACACCATAGTCATAGAGGCGATATTATTAATCAGTTTTTTTAGTGTGACTTTCTAGTGAACTCTTTCTTGCAGGAAGAATTTTTCTCTTACCTATTTGCTAAGCAACACACATACACAAATACACACACCAACACACAAGCATGTATGGTAAGTCAATCGACAAACCAGGTAACATCATAAAAAATTCAAACTATCTCTTGAAATATACGCAATATGATTAGGAAAGATTATTACCAGCCAGCACTGCAAAGAGCTCCTGTCTTAGCGCCGTGCACTATGCATTGGTAATCTTAGTTTCATAAAAAATTTGAAAAAAAACCCCATGGAAATAAACAATAGCCAAAAATCACAACACACATTTGAATTGACTTGACTTGACTTGACTGGATTGACTTCTTGACTTGACTTGACTTGACTTGAAGCATAATGAGGCAGCAAGTGCTACCCAATTTCATTTAAATAAAAAAAAGACACTTAGTAGAGGAGCCTCAATTTAATTTAATGAAATAGCTGGATTAATTTCTCGTTACCCATTATTCACATGCACTTATACTGGTCTAGAGGTTTTTGACACTTTTGGACCAAGGTGAAAGAAAAAGAAAAACTACACTTTTTCTTCATCTGTGACGGATTGGCAAGGAAGCTGACAAAGCTACTTACTACTTTGCTTTCCAATGTTATTTCATATTTTCATTATACTAGGTCTAATTACTGTCACTTCAAACGGTGTCAAAACGAATTCCACTTACAAAGTATTCTAAACTATTAAAATTATGATGTATCACAAGTCATCAATTCATCAGGATCTTTATAATTTTCTCATATTCTTACTTTGAAATCATGAACTCTCCTAAAGCTTCACAAGCCAATTGTTATTGGCTATTTTTATTTTATATTTTCTTTTTTAGATATGAGACTATGATACACAGTGCTTATGTGACGCAGACTTGAGAGACGAGTCTTTGAAAGAGGCGGTGACACGAATTGCCACTCTACTGGGACGGGCCGACGCAGCTACATCAATAACTGGGTGTGCAGGGTGGACATGATGTACACTTCCAATACCCCCGACCAGTGACTGTGGCAAGACAATTTTGTGCAGCAAAGAAGAGGCTTACAGATTTAGCAGTTTTTCATAGAATTATACAGAGGAAAGAATAAAATTCTGTGACCAACTTTTCCTTGAAACAACTAAAACAAACAGTGGAAATTTTCCTTTCTAAAGTGAAAAGAAATTGAAAATAATAAAGAAATGTAAAATAAAATTTAGATAAATAAGAAATGATCAAATGCTTATAGCAGTGACAAAGAAAATGAAAAACAAAATTAGAATACATGAAGAACGTTATGGATGTAAAGGTAAGTGTCTCTGGACCTGAGGGATCACTATCAAGATCTATATTAACATAGCTGCTGAGGAAAGTGGCGAAAAAGTGTTTATTTTGTGGTAGGCCTTAATTTAGTCATTATCTAGAGACCTTGCCTGCCTGTATGATTAATAATTCTTTCTTCCAGACTTTCACCTTCAATAACGTATAAAACTGTTGTGCAAAGAGGAGAAGGAATGAGGCGGTTTACCTCACTATTGCTATAGAAGAAGAAATCTGCCGATCTTTAAAATTGTCCATCTGTGTCTTGTCATTAGCGTCTAGTGGGGTATACCAGGGGTTAGTTTTGCGTTAGTCTTGGATCAGGCTGCTACAGTATAACTTAAAACCACACTGACTTGTAGAGCCTTGGAGTTGCGCACATTGAACGAACGAAGTTTTGTATTCCGGGAAGAACACGAGCCACACTTTCTAGCGTAGATGAAAGATCTAATGATAAAATGAGTGTATATGTATTTCAAGTACAAGTACAATATACACAAAGACAAAGCTGTACCTGTAGATAAGTGCGCCAAAGTACTGTACAGCTTGCCCGGACGAACAAAATCCACTTGTGAGAAAACTTTGGAGGCCTAACCGCTCATAAGTCAGGAATCCATTGTTAGTGGTTTTCAAATGGAAAACATGAAACGCGGGTTTTCAAATAGTGTATACGATAGGGTACATTCTGAAAAATCAATCCATGGGATTTTTAATGCATGGAGTGGCCAAATTAAAATCAGGAACTTGAAAGAACTATCACTGTTGTCACAGTCAAGCACATCTCCTACACTCGCCTTGTCATAGAGACGCGTGCGCCATACAGTCAACTTGGAGTTGCAGATAATGAACCATCGACGGACAGACTCCTGGATCTGGTTCCAGCACTGTCTTTTGTCGGGCCGGTTAGCTGTTCACTGTGCTGATTCAACCTTGATTGGGAAGGTTAAAAACATCTTCCTTAAAAGATAGTCTCTAATCACCCCTTTCAATCACTCTTCTTCCCTGCTTGGACTATTAGCGATCTACAGTGAAGGCTGCCCCCACTCATTCTTGACAGAATCATAAGAACTTTATGATTCAAAGGAACTTATGAGCAACAAAAAATTCAATCTAATAAAAACAAGTACATTATTTCTAGGTACTTACTTTGTAAATTAATTTTTATGCCAAAATAACACGAAGCCACCCGCAGAGGTGTGTTTCCATAGGATAATTTACGTTAATTGCACTCCAACTTCATATAGCGTTGCAGTTAGATAGATATCGTTACACTAGAAAATGGTTCTAATACAGAAACTTTATGTTCGCAGGGGTTAGGGAACAGAGCACCCAAGAGTATCGTTCAAATCCCGCGAGCATGACATTATCTTACCCCTCAACGCCCAAAACATTGGCTTACGGTTTAAAGAAAATGGATTGGTATCTCTCGAATGATAATGCATAATTATGGATGCAAATAATGCAAAATAGTATATATAATTGTATATTACAGGTGTAATTAAGGATCAGTTAATAGGGGCACACTACTGGATAAATGTAAAACAATCGGTACGAGCGATATTATGAGTATTTGTTGCGTCTGGTCCTTCGTCTTCGTCCTCAACCCCTAGGCATAATCCGTCCACCTTGTGCAGAACGCTTAATGATTATTGGATGATTATTATAATGCATAGTAAAGCTCTCTTGGCGTGTATGCAGAGCACGCATTCAAACTCCTCAATTTTTGTATTTTTAAACTAATATTTCATTATGTATTTAGTATTTATCCAAGGGTTTGAAAAACACGAGATTTCAAATCAATGAGCCGAAGGGTTTACTGTATATTGTGCATACATATCATTATAGTTCCCAGTCTTACCCAAGCAGCACGTAGGACCTAAAGTGCTATGACGTTAGTGAAGGAATGGAGCCATTATTTGAAAACACACCCAATAATGCTGCCAACTACCAAGCGCCTGGCACAAAATATGGTTCATCGGTTGGCCGCGGGGGGCCAGGCACTGCAGCGTCCAGCGTGCTTGTTGCTGAGATCAACAAGGTCTTACTGTTATCTTGGCACAGGTCTATAATTAATGTGGTGTCTTTGTTTCCCTTTCATGTATGGGTATGCTATATCTCAGAGCTTATTCCACTATTAAGGATTTCCTTGATCTTATGTGGGTGCGTGCATGTGATATATATTTTTCAATATATTTTCACTTATAAACTAATATTACTGGAGTTTAGATATTGGTGGTTATTTTTGATATTGGTACAGGCCAGTTATTCATTTTCTCAAATCACCAGTTCAGCTGTACACACACTGTTAAATGTTGCTTAATTTACAGGACGCAAAGGGAGAGAAAAAATGTCTTGATCATTAGTATTTATACCATAGCCAGCCAGAGGCCTTATCCAATCAAGATCAAGAGTATATAAGTGAATACACACCACCACACATTATACATAATGAAAACTCACTGACAGACCAGCATGGTTAATCATGTAGAAATTCTAAGAAAGAGTGGCTCTCTCATTCATTGAAAGCACAAAATTTCACCTCTTGTTTTGCATAAAAATCAATGCTATGCCAAAATTCAATTCTCGCTATTTTACATTAAATTAGAGTGATAAGCATCTATTATTCAACAGTAAAATAATAATCTGCTTATGGCTCAATATTAATTCAATTTCTATGAGCGCTGAATGAGAACGTTTAACCAAAACATTATAAATGCATGCAGCCTTGCCTGCCCTTATCATGACACAAAACTTTTACAAAAAAAATCGACCTAAAAACTTGGCGTCAGACAGTAGTTCAGCTTTTAGCATACAAATAAAGATATAATTATATTTCTAGCTCATTTACACAGATTCTCTTTTGTAAGTCAAAATTGAGATCATATTGTAATAAAAAATTTTATAATTATCATTCCAACAATAAAAAATTAAACATAATCAACCATAAAGCTTTTATAACCAAAGTCAACAAAACCGCTCTCTTGCTAATGCCATATCTGCAGTCAGCTGGGAAATTATTTCATATCTATGGTGCTGTCTAAACTCCACCGGACTATACTGGCATATATTTTTAGTTTTGAGTTTCCTATATCAATGCTTTGCATTGTCCTCTGAGATAAAGTACCTCAAAAATATTATAAACCTACACTAGCAAATGATGAAAATAGATGAAAATCTCAAGAAAATCACTAATATCGCCCATCAAGTATTTCACCATCGAAAACAAACTACAACCCCGCCTCTCACTCCACTTATTTCACCAGCAATCTTTTTTAAGATAAATTTAAGAATATTTCATAAAGTATTAAAGAAATTTTTTCTAACATTTTACAAAACAATTATGTTTGAGGCTTATGCCCTGGCTCACATAAGTCTTAGAAACACAGGGTACCTATCACAGTCTACGCAATGGGTGTTAAAATCCTCCACCAAAGAAACACATGAAAGACAGATCCACCCCATGCACAAGCGCGTCACACATTCGCAAACACAGAGCTAAAGAAGGCAGACACATACGAAGAAATAATCCCTTCCCCAATCATACACAAAAATTTGTATCATCCATACAAACACAGAACCAATTTTCACTTCACCCTACCTTATATATATGTATCGTGTTTTTCCTTAGTTTTAAGGAAGCAGACTAAAAGAGACGCACAGATACAACTATCGTGTCAAGCCCGTTTTGAAGCTTGCTCTTAGTAGCACACTGCCTGGCAAGAGAACACTGCTGTGCCACTACAATAAGTGGCATATTGCTTCTACATTGTGGTGATAATCTAATAGGTAATCAAACATTAACAATTCCTTTTTCATTTACTTGAATCCCTCGTCTATCAGTTATCACAATTTATATGGGCATACACACACACCTCTGACTTAAACTTATTTGTATCAAAAGTTTCTGTTTGAAGGAACAAATAGCAAAGCAAACTAAATTCATAACACATAAGTGCATTCACCATATCACATATATTCTCTACAAAAAATTGCAGGGTTAAAAAATATAAAGAATAAACATTAACATTAGAAAACCATTATAATATCTAGAACTGTGCATTAAAAACGGAGCTATTTATGTATGCATCTTGTCTGCCTGTTCACGCACGGTGAGTGAGCAGCAGACTTTGGGGGGGAGATTATGTGGCGTGAAATACATTAAGACTCACTGCGTACTTATACTGACCGTACCAAGCAGCTTCTCAATGGCCTGCTTAACATCCCTGAATGGCCAGGTCTATTTCCTCATGGTGGGTCTCGGCCCCAGGCTTGAGGCGGATGGTGCGAGAAAGAAGCATGGAAGGAACACACGCAGATGCTTCAAGGAGCCTGAAAATAGCCTCAGCATTACTAAAAGGGGAATTTCCTTATTGAAGGTAAAAGCAAAGTTTACAAATACGTTTCCTTGACAGCTGCTTCATGAGGTGACGTTGACCCTCCTGAGCACAAAGTTCACAAGCGTTGACTATTGGCAGGCTAATTTAAACAAATAAAAATGATAATAGAAACTTAATATATCAATAATATAAAGCAGGTCTCCATTCTGCGTGTTTCAATTTTGTGTACATGGAAAAAACCACCCTCACAATCTTCCCGGTCATCTCGCCCATTCGCGGGTCACCCGAGTCACAATCAAAAAGAAAGATACGGCAAAAATAAGCAGCAATCTGCATCATGTACAGGGTCCTCACGTTGGCGATTAATCAGTCTTGCCAAAACATAGCCCAAAGTTAACTCGGCAAACACGAATCAGTACTTTCAATGGAAAATGATTCATTGGTCTTTGACGAGGCCCGAGTTCACCTTTTGACCTCCATTTTCATGCTTTAATGCATTAAAAGCAAAGGGACAATGACATTTACAGAACATTAACAGCAATACAAAAGACAATAGATAATAGATAAACAAATGTTATTACCATGAATTACTTAGAGTTAGGCGCCAATGTAATGCATAATACTAAGGAAAACACAAGTAAAGATGGTTCAAAACATGGTGGGCAGTGGCTGCTGCCACGATGGCCCACCAGATGTAAACATCACCCCCTTCCCGCGACGCTCTCCACTGTTTTAAAAACGTTCTGATATCTCAGGGTTTCTGCGCTTCACCTGGATACCTTGCTAGACGACGCCCCCTTGCCAATCACAATGGGATTACAGCCTCAGATTCCTCCCGCACCCATGATAAGAAAAAACCTCCCGCTTCCGGATGTCTCCCTCAACCGCCTGCTGGGCTGCAGCCACACACCGGCCCACCTGACGACGCAAGCCTAGTCTTTGACAAGGCCCGGTTCACCTTTTGACCTCATTTATACTTTAAACTGACTTAAAAAGCCATGACATTATACCATGAAACATTAACAGCATACTAATAGATAATAGATAACAGATGTTATTTACCATGAGATAGTTTAGAGTTAGGCCTGTGAGACGAGGTGTGTGGGGGTGTAGGCCCCGGTGGTGGTTTTGGCTGTGTGTTACCTTTCCTCACTTTGTTTCTCCGTTTTTAGCCTTCTGCTCCTGATCGTACCTGGATTCTCGAACCACCACACCCACAACAGTACTTGCAATGCAATATTCTTAGCGCGAAATGCCAAGGTACTGTCACTTTGAGCAAAAAACAGCGCAGTCGTCATGAGGCTGCCGGGAAGATAACAAACACCAACTTGGACGCTTGCGGGCGGTGCATTCTGGGTCGAAGTATTCAATGACGTCATCGCGCGTTTCGCCAAAAATGAATTTGTAGCGCCAAATCTGGGATGCTGGTACCATTATCCAACCATCGCCAAAAATACTGTGTTACGCCAAAACTGAGACTCACCAAAACGCGAGACCACTGTAAACAGAAATTATCGGAAATAACAAATTTTCCCCTCATTATAATAAACAAAGTTGTTATATGAAAAAGTACGGATCCCTAGATATAACGTGAAGGCAAGGTGCTTGCCATCTGTTGCGACAGGCATCCGCAGTCATCTGACTCAAGCGTCAGAGACTCAGCAGGCTGGGCCACGCCTGGTAAGTCAACAACGGACAGTATCCTAGCGCTTCGTGTCATGGGACGCCGAGTGAGTTTCGACGGGGATGCTGCAGCCTATGTTGATCTCAGAAAGGCGTTTGACTCAGTCATCGTGAAGGTCCACTCTGGATCTTCTGCGACTCGCGGGATTCCTGCAAGGATATTGGTGGTGTGTTGACTGGTCTGTATTCTGGGGACTGCGAGTGCTGTGAAGTGGTGGGTACGGTGTATCAGCTTCTTTCCTATTAATACAGGAGTGAGGCAGGCGTCCTTCTGGGCCCCATTACTTTTAACACTTGTATGGACTGGGTATTGGGCATATTGTAGATCGTGATTGTGGGAGCATCCCTCTGCAACACAAAATCATCTGATCTGTTTTTGCCGATGATCAGTAATTTTTGCTGAGTCGTGGAGGTCTGGTGATGGTTCTCGAGGCGCTGGCACGAGGAGGCAAAGCCGTTGGGACCTTAAGGTTCCTGGCATAAAAGACAAGGTCAGGTGTTTGTGAGGCTTACAGAGAAACAGTACAGTTTGTTCTGCGTGCGGCGAGGACATTGAGATCTTGAAAGTTTACATACCTTGGTTAGCGAGTTTCTAATGACGGCGGGTCACGTCACGAAGTCTTACGGGGATTGGCATAGCCACGGTGTTATGGGGGGGGGGGGGGGGGGGGGGGGGGGGGGGGGGGGGGGAAAAACTCGCTAGCAGGAGTATTTGGTGTTGTCGGATCTTGCGCAGGAGGCAAAGATCCAGTCTTAAGTCGCTTGTGATCCCTGTCCTTATCTATGATTGTGAGACATGGACACTAATATCGACTTGAAGAGACGAATCAAGCCTTTAGTTAATAAAGTCTTAGCAGAATCATGGGGTAGTATCGCTGGGATGATAGTAGTCAAATCAGAGATTGCACCTTAAGACTGAATCGAGGCATATTAACTGCATATTCTGTCAAGCGCCAATTTCGGCTATAATGCATGTGGCACGGCTAACCCTGATGAAACCGAATCTTCCCACCGGTTGTATCTGTATAAAGAGACATCCGGCGTGGAGGAGGCCAAGGGGCGGCCCAAAGGTTCGTGGCTGTGGCAAAAGTGAATTTTTCTTAGTCAAGAGCTGCTGGTATGGGAAGGGAACCTTTTCATGGGGATCAGTGCGGGTGGACCCCTGGAGAGTGGCGTCGTAGGGTGGGCAAGGCGACGCGTGCCTACGCGTGTATGCCCCCAAATGTTGATTTGATTGACTGACTTGCCCCCAATTGGTTCTTATAGTGAGGGTTTACTGGTAATGGTAACATTTAAATTGGTGCCGGATCTCCATGATGGAACACATATTTTGGCACTTTTTCAGTATTTTGTTACTTCAACCAGTAATGGGTATGAGGTCAGAAGTGCATTTCATGTGTTAAGGGGAGACTGGGGCGGTGTCATAAATGAAAAAAAGAAACGAAAAGCATTATAGCCATGAAAAGGGTGTCTTGTGAACGTACGCAAGCTTTGCGTCGCTGTAGATGCATCAATCAACAATCAGTTCACTGGGGCATACGCCAGTGGGCGTATCGCTCGCCCCCCGACGACGCCACCACGCGCGATTCCATGCAGTGCTCCCTTCCTCATACCAAGCCAACTCTCGGCAGGAAGCATAAACTTGCCAGCACGCGCCTTGTGGGCGCACCTTCGGGCCTCCCCACGCTGATTGTCTTTACAGATACAACCTGATGGGAAGGATCGGTTTCAGGGTTAGCGTGCCACATGCCCATGTAGGCCGACGGTTGGCGCTGACGACCTATGCAGTTAATAGGCCATAGATACAGTCTCCCGGTGCAATAGGGATTTAACACATAATATTAGCAATACCCCATTGATCTCGCTAGACACTTATTACCAAAGGCATCGATTCGCCTTCAAGTCGCTATGTTAGTGTCCAAAAAAAAAAATGTCCATGTCTCGCATCCATAGAGTAAGAAGGGATCACAAGGACTTGAAGATCGGATCTTTGTCCTCCTGCACGCTACGACAATGCCAATACTCGGCTCAGCGGAGTCCATAACACAGAGGGTTTATGCCATCCGTCAGTGAGATTCTTGACTACCGCCGCCATTTGGACTGCGCTACCAAGGGTACCGTAAATGCGGATACAAGTCGACCTCAAGATTATTAGCTCAAGATCACGGGTTAGGCTTTTACTTGCTGTATAAGTTGAGCCCCAAATTACAGTAGGCGTACTGGAGGCCAAGAAAAAAAACTTAAATGTGCAGAGGGTACGGTACGGTATAACGGTAACCTGTCGCAAAAACAATAACAACCACACCACTTATATGAAGATAGAATACTTTCTATAGGTCCGCTCTTGTTTTCACTTGAAAAACACCCTAGTCCCTGATAGTACCGCTACATACTGTGTATTATAGTTAAAAAACACGGTACTAATGACCGGACTGCACTTACGGTTGCCTCGCCATTTGCACTATTGAGAAAAAACAGCCCGCGGCGCACCAACCCCACAAGGCTATGAAAAATATGGGTCCGTTACACTGCCACACTCAGCTTAATGGGACCCTATACACTGAACAGGGCTAACAAGGCCTTACAAAACAACGGAGGCTCTCACCGGAGTGGCGCATATTGTAGTGTTGACGTGGCCGCTGGGTTAAGTGGCAGTTCCGTCAGTGGTTACATCTGGTATCAGCCTTTTCCATCAGCTGTTTTCCATCAGCTGTTATTGGAAAACGGTCTGTATTCCAAAAGACCCAATGTTATCCACATGCCGTATAATCGAACCCTAGTTTTGGAGAGATTTTCAGGCTAAAGAGGCGTACTGACGCCGACATTTACGGTAGTAAAACTTTTCCAAGATCTCAATGTCCTCGCTGCACGGATGAACAGAAGTACAGTTCAATAGTAAGCCTCCAACACGGACCTTGGTCTTGAGCATGAGACATTAAGTCACAAAGGCTTTGCCCCTCGTGTGCGCCTCGAGAGCCATCACAGGACCTCCAGCGACTCTGCCAAAAAGATTACTGCATATCGGCTAAAACACAAGATCAGAATCTTGGAATTCCGAGGTATGCTCCACAATCACTTGGGTCCACAACTTTGCCAATACCCAGTCACACAAGTGCTGAAAAGTGAGGATGCAAGACGCACCTTGCTCACTCCGGTATCACAGGAAAAAAAGCTGGATACATCCTGCCCAACACTTCACAACAATCTCAGTCTGTCAGAGGCCATGGCACATTTAAATGGCCGTCCCGTCGCCAGTTAAATGTCCCGACACATTAATAGTAACTCCAAAAATGAGGCGCGTTTCTGGAAAAAAATGTTTGTTAACCTTCAGAACAACATAATCATTTAGTTTTTTATAATAAATTGATTCTGCTAAAAAGCATTTTGATCACAAAAACACTAATCTAAAAATCTTTTTGAGGAGTGTATGAAATTCTTGTTTGGGAAAAAATTAGGAGATATGGACGTCCATCTTCCCATAGTCTTACAAATTTTAGCATTGCAGTACACCCTCTCTAATTGAAAACCGTATAATGTGAACTTCGGATAATTTGACCTGTTCAGGCAGTTCAAAATTTTCAAAACTTTCCATAAATTCGACAGAAGTTGGAATATCCGGGCCTTACTAGTACAAAGTCCGACCTCTACCATGCGTGTGCGTGCCGCGGCTGCCAGACGTGGAACCAGATATACGAGAATTATGCATAAATTACGATGGTTTGGTGAGTACAAAGTAATACAATCCTGTGCCTGTTTTGGCATGTTGAGGAGTTCTTATTAAGTGGAGGGGCTAGAGCTAAACCGATCGGGCTAATTTGGACTTCCGGCTATTTCGACCCAGGTTTCCCCCAATTGTTCAAAATTAGAGGGTTTTTACTGTTATCAAAAAAATTTACATTATACCGTCAGACATGAAAAGTTTGTTAAATCTGTCTAAATAGATTTTTTGTATATATATAAATATTAAACTCACCAACGTTCATCAAATTTAGAGCATTAGTATCAGAGATATATTCTATTAAATAAATAAATATACACCAAAAATGCAAAACAATTTTCTTATTTCTTTTTTGTGAATTTTCAGAAATTGACAGATACATTTTCTATACATTATAAGAATATAAAGAAGACTCCTGCAAGTTTCGTTGAAATCCATCAAACAAATAAGGGATCCCTGGAGTCCCCCCTTAAGAATGATGGTCACATTAAAAATCGTCGGAAATACCTCATTAGGGTTAAGATGTGGAGGCAGTGTGTTGGAGTGGATCTGGCAGCACTGGGCATTGAAGAAGTTGACGCAATGGATAGAGATAGTTGGGAGCGTATCATCGGCTTCTAACTCATAAGATATTATGGGAAAATCTGTCGTTAAAACAGAAAGAAGAAGACCGCTCAACAAACACTAAATGTATCGAAATGTTGACAGTTCAAGGGTATTTGGGGCTATATAGTCTCCATTTCATTGTTATTATGATTGAAAATTATACCATTATCATAACAACATACCACAATCAGCTGTATACACGTCTCGTCTTTGTTTATATTTGCACAGCCGACAAGAAAGTTGTCTTTGGGCTGCCATGTTTGACTAGCGGCCCCAACACCTCTGTTTGTTAAGAGGTAATGGTGCTCCCCGGCACATAGAAGGCCTTACCAGTACTGCTGAAACTTAACAACAAATTCAATGAATAGACTTTAAGTGCTCAACAGTCAAATATTAGTTAATCAGAATTTTCTGGCCTGAACAGCTGTTAAGGTCTAGTAACAAACTTTATGTATGCGGCCCCTGACGTCATAACCAACCAATCTGCAAGCCCTCGCTAGGTTGGCTGCAGCCATGGCAACCATATTGCGATAGACAAGGTTGTGGCGTGATAGACATGTTTGTGCAGATAAACAAGGTATGATAGCCAGTCGCCTCCGTGGTGCAATGGCTAGCGTGCTGGCTATGAATCTGCGGGCCCTGGTTCGAATCCGGGCCGGGGCAATTGGCGGCCAGCCCACCAGCTGTTCATCTTTCCTTTCGGGATTGATAAATGGGTACCTGGGGAAAATGGGGAAGGTAACTGTGGTAACCCAGGTGTCACACTAGCCTGTGTCCCGGGGTAGCGAGTTCTCACCCAGCACAGGCTCAAAGGCTAAATTTGGGCGGAGATGAGCACCGAACCCAAAAGCGCAGCATAGGTATGCCCCCTTTTTTACCCTTTTCCTTTTTTTGGTTTGCTTGAGTGCTATACCTTTAGGTTTGAAGGTACATTTTTAGGGGGGCCCGGGGCCCAAGTGTTGAGTTTGGAAAATGGCAAGCTGGGTTAAAAGAGTTCGA
This sequence comes from Chionoecetes opilio, assembly GCA_016584305.1. Taxonomy (NCBI): domain Eukaryota; kingdom Metazoa; phylum Arthropoda; class Malacostraca; order Decapoda; family Majidae; genus Chionoecetes; species Chionoecetes opilio. The sequence goes on from JACEEZ010022102.1 coordinate 49,160, forward strand.
ATTTCCCCCAGGTGCCCACAATCTTTTGGGGATTTGTCGAGTGGCTTAACAATACCCCCATCTTTCTCATTAAAATTCCCCTTTGACAGCGGAGGCATTGGAGGACACAGGGAAGGAGGCAAAAAAATGGCCTGTAATCAAGAGCCACTTTTAAAAATCCTGCCGCACCACCACGGGGAAAAAAATCATCCATTATAGCCCACAGGGACCCTCCAGGGCCTACCCCCAAACCCAATCCTAATGGTCTTAGGCCCAAATTTTAAAAAAAAATATATTACTATATAAAAAAATTTGGTATTTCGGGTAGCCGAAAACCCCGATAGCCGGGAAAGTGCGATAGGCCCGGGGTTTAGTGTTAAAGATAAATGGGAGGGGTTTCTCATGACCCATTTAGAACCCTTTTACAAGGTTTATAAAAATTACCCGGAGAAACAACCCAAAATTTTAAAAAATAAAAAAATCTTAAAATTAAACACATTCATCTGTTGGTTAAAAAAAACATTTCTTTCTTTGGGGTTTTTGTATGGGCATGGCACGCAGCTCCCCAGTAGCTTGCACCCAAACTGCATGCCTTTTAGAAATTTAGGTCCTTAAAAATGAAAATGGAAAAATCCCGTATAAATTTTTAAAAATAAAAGGAAAACCCAGATTTTTTAAAGGGTGTTTAAAAGAAATTTCTGCAAATATTGATACAGGGAAAGAAAATGTAATTCCTAAGCAAAAAAATATTTTTTTAAAAACCAATGCTTTTTTAAGCTTCCCTTTTGGGCGTTTAGATGAAGTTGGGAAAAAATTTGGCCGGCCGGTAATTTTTACCAAAGGCAGGGGGTTGCCGCTCGGTGACATTTTTAAAAGATTTAATTTTAAAGTTTAATTGTTTAATGAAGAAATTAAAATTTTTCTTTTTAACAACACAATTGGGGATTTAAAGGACATGTTTTACTTTAAATTTAAAAGGTTTCCTTTAAAAACAGCAGGGGGTGTAATAAAAAAATACTGTAAAAAGGCTACATGGGGAAATTGTGTTCAGGGAGGGGGAGGGGTGGAAAAAACGGGGGACTTTAAACTTTATCGGGTGAAAAACCCCGCAGCCTAGCCATCCTTCCCCCCCCCCCCGACGCGTTTGGACCAACTTAGCCTTTTACAGTACAGGGGAGGTTCCCGAAAAAATTTCGAGCAGTTAGGTTTCCCCAAATGGCATACTTTGTAAAAGCGAAAATTCATATAATGAAAACCATAAATAACGGGAAAAAAATAGGTTGGTTTTTAGGACCCCATCAATTAAAAAAAAAAAAAAAACAAAGGGTTTTTTAAGCTTAAAATAAACTATTTGCAAACACAACAACCCCCCAAACAGCGTTTTTATTTCCCACACGGGACTACCTTTTTCTGGATAAAAAGCATCTGAAAGAGAAAATAGCCCCACCCAAAATTAAACATAACTGCACATTTTTAATTTAAAAAATAAAAAATTTCATAACAAACAAAAAAAAAAAGTTTTTAATGGTTTGGGGGACGCCCCCGGGGGATTTCAAGAAAAGGGTAGTGTAGAGGTCCCAAGGTTGGAGCCGCACAACCTGCTAATTTCCCCTAAAGGTCGGCCACGCCCTTTTGCTTAAAATTAAACCCTTTAGGGGCACGCCTTGCTTAAAGGGGGACCTTTACTGCGGTCCAAGGTTGGGGTTTGCACACCCGTAAATTTCCCCTAAATGTCAGGCCGTGCCAAAATGGGTTTAATTTTCCCTTTAGGTCAAGGCCTTTCCAGGGGTTTACCCACTGGGGACCCAAAACCCAAATCCCCCTTTTTCCCAAAACCGGGGGGGGATTGGGTTTCGCCAATTTTTTAACTTGATAAATTTTTTCACCCCAGTTTGAATGTCGGTTTTCATTGGAAAATTTGATTGTATATTGAAAAAAAGACCCTAATTTCACTTTTCGTATCAACGGATTCCGTTTTTTAACCCAAGCTCATATAACGGGGGCCCCAAAGTATTTTTTTATTTCAAACCCTTTTGTTTTCATGATTTTTTATTTTGTTAATAAAATGTCCATTTAAAACCAATTTTGGGGTGTTATAAGATAAGTAAGGCATCCCCCTTACTAGTAAACATTATGATTAAATCATTTTAAAATGTCACCCGGGGGCAACACCCTGCCCCAAAGGGGAAAAATTTTCTTGGCCCCAGCTAATTTTTTAACTTATTTTCACGTCTAAAGGGGAAAACCCGAAAAAAGATTTTGGTTATAGAATATTTTTTTGGGTTTTTGAATTTCATTTTTCCCTTTTAACCCGGTTTTCAAATTTTTGCATAAAAAAATCGATTGGTTTACACCCTGTTAGGTTTTTTACTATTTGGCCGGGGATGATGGAAGTTACTTAATAATTTAAAATAATTGTAGGATAGCTGTTCAAACAACCTCATTTTATATTTTTTCATTTATTTTTAAAGTGGGCCTTTTTCCCCTACAAAAAGGGGGTGGCACATGATAAAAAGCCCGGGTTGCCCTTTAAAAGATTTTTTAAAACAATTTGCAAAACCCAAACTTAAAACTCCCCAAAATAGAACTGAATTTTTAAAGCCCTTTAAAAATGTTTTTTCAAGGGCCCCTCCTTTTTAAACCCAAAAATGCGAATTTTCGGGGGAAATTCTTCCCCGCGTCTTCTCTCCGTGTTTTCCCGCGTTAAAAGGAAAGGGGAAGCAGCTTTTCCTTCCACAAGTTTATCAGTCATTTTTAACTTTTGCCCTGAAGGTAGTGCCAAACCTTTTTTTCTCTCTTTTATATTCCCCTTATTTTTATAAGGGAAATGTGCCAAAAAGTAAAAGACAACTTTCAGTGATGAGAATAGAAATTGTTATGGATCCCAAAAGGCCTTTAAACCTTTTCATTTTCTTTCAGGAAGTGAAATTTTTTCCAGGTTCCCTATAATAAAAATTTTATTTGTAGCAAATGAATGCACCTTCAGGCGGATTTGGGTAGCTCGCCCAGCTACGAATTCCCGCGGGCCCCGGTTCGGGGGGAAAACCCAGCCAGGGGAATCCGCGTGCCCGCCCAACCGGCTTTTTCTTTTTTTCCCTTTTGCTATTTTCGATAAATAGGTACCTGGGAAAAACCCGGAAAAAATCCCCCAGCCGGGACTTGACGAGCATTTTTTTCATAAGCCCTAGGTAAAACAATAAGAAAAGTGCTTGGGTTTTGAGAAAAAAAACTGCAGAAATTAAAGGAGGAGCAAAAAGGGGAAAGGAAAAAGAGCACAAGGAGGAAAAGGGGCTTTTAAAGGGAAATGTTCAACCCGAAAAAAAGGAGAAGAAAGAAAAAGGTTTGAAAAGGGAAGTTTTAGGGGGTTTTAAAGACCCGGGAAAAATTTTGTGGAAAGGGTGCCCGCTGACCAAAAAAGATATGTTTTAATTTTAAAAAGGGTTAAAAGGGGGAAAAACCCCTGCCAGTTTTAAAATAGAGAGGAGAAGGGGTTAACTTTTTGGTTGCCTAAGGGAAAATTTTCTAAAATGTTTTTGGAGGAAAATAAAACCCAAGATGAAATTGAAAGAAATTTTTTCCCAATGGGTAAGTTTGAAGAAGGTTTGGGGCAAGGCCGATGGAGGTTTAAAAATTTTGATCACAGGTTATACTAAATGGGGTAAGAACAAGACCGTAAACTGGGGAAAAAAAAGTTAAAAGGATTGTTTCGGGGAAATGTCTTTTAAAGCTCTCCCTTGAAAAAAAATTTTTGAAGGGGGAAAGTGGGAAAAAAAACCATGAAAAAGACCCTTTAAAATTTTTACCCGGGGGAAAAGGGATGAAAGAGGAAGATACTGATTAACTCTTTCATTAGGGAAGATGGGCAAGGTAGGGATAAATGAGTAGAAAGTCTTGGGAACGAGGCAGGCCCCGGGGGGGGGGGAAAGGATGCAGTTTGCCCAAATTCAGAAGAGGGAGGGGAGCATGAAAATAACAGTAGAAGATAGCAAAAGAAGCAACATTTGCGGGGGGTTTTAAAAAATTTAAGGACAGTCATTTAGAGGAGAGGAGTTTATGAGACGGAAAAAACTTTTTTACTCTACCCTGTTTGGGGGAGCGTATGAGGGATCCCCCCAAAAAATTTTTGGGGGCATACTCCATTTCATGGGCGGGGTAAGGCTTATTCAGAGCAAGCAATGGGGGAGAGAAATAAAAGAACGAAAAGGGCCCGAGGGGCAACCCAAATTCTTTTAAAACGATTTTTTAAGAAAATGAGTTTGAAATTTTTCCCAAATTTAGATTTTTGGAGGGAGAAAATCCAAGAATGTTCATTGTGGAGGAAAAGGGAAAACGTTTTAGTGTCATGAAGAAAAGGGGATAGTTGTCTGGAAGGTTATTTCAAGTAAATAGGTGAAACAATTGGGTTTTTTGAGGCATGAACAAAACAAGGTTTGCTTTGCCCCATTTAGAAATTTTAGAAAGATCAGAAGTTAGGCGCTCGGTGGCATCTCTCCGTGAATCACTTAATTCCTGTTGGTTGGACGTCTAATGAACGACCTGAAAAATGCAGTGTAGTCATCAGCGTAGGAGTGGATAGGGCATTGAGTTAGACTTACAAGATCATTAATGAATAATAGAAAGTGTGGGTGATAGGACACAACCTGAGGAACCACCATTATTGATAGATTTAGGAGAAGAACAATGACCGTCTACAGTAGCTGCAATAGAAAGGTTCGAAAGGAAACTTGAGATGAAGGTGCAAAGAGAAGGATAGAAACCGAATAAGGGTAGTTTGGAAATAAAAAGATTTGTGCCAAACTGCATCAAAATAATAATGATATGTCAAGGGTAACAACAAAAGTTTTAACAAACCACAAAGGAGGATGACCAAGATTAAGTTTAGGAAAGCTAGAAGATCGCCAGTTAATCTTCCAGTAGAACCAGTAGATAGGGAGGCGGTAGCAGAGTGGTTAGCATCTCAGAGTGGCGTTCTCGGTGACCCGAGTTCGATCTCCGTCGAAACCAAAATCTTTCTGCACCGTCGAGGGGCCTAAGAACACCCACATGCCCTGCTAGCTTCTGGAGCCGCATCTCCATCTTGGACAGAACGAGAACAAGCTAAGTCAAACTAAAGTTTATGAGCTTTAGGATTAGAGAAAGTGTGAGGAATGTATGCTTCCATGCCAGAGACAATGACCTCAGTTATGCACTCTGCACAAAGAGATGGGCCTCTGACATGGAAGCAATAATCATTCCATGGAAAATCAGAGTAGTACTGCCTTAGGTCCTCCCACTTAGCTGAGTTGCAATGCCAGCACCACCTCTGCTTAGGTGGGTCCCCGAGGCAGCATTGGAGCGATAGGACATATCAAGGAAATAAAATTGTGATCAGAGGAGCCCAAACGGAGAGAAATGTTGAGGGGTGTCTCCAAGGCCGTCAGGAATACGGTAGGTAGGTGCACAGCTGCTCTAAGTCACTAAGTATGGTAAATTGTAAGCTTGTTCACCGGGTTTGCTCAGTGAAAGAGGATGAATCCCAAAGACTGGGGGTGAACTTTACATCCTCAAGAATGAGACTTCAGCAAAATGAAAATGAGTTAAGATGTGCTCCACTTGTATGTTAAATAGTAAAAAAAACTTTACATAATTGAGGAGTTAGGTGAGAGATATACAGGGAAAGATTAATTTAATTGGGAGAGTGATATTTAAGTCAAAGCAGGAGGGTAAAAAATTCTAAAGATTAAAAACCGTGGGCATGAGAGCAAGTGTTGAGTTGCGTACTATACGCAACAGCCAGCTTTGGATTGTTTAAGAATAGAGAATTGATTGAGAATAGAGTGATTAAGAGGGAACAGAAAAGGGACTCCCGGTCAGTGTTCAAAGACACCTGGGTTTTGTGAGGAAAAGAAGATGAGGTCTAGAGGAGGAGAGGTGATGTTCCACAGATTGGAAATTACCGGTGGTCGACAGGAGATGGATCCAAGAATTTTCGGTGAGAAGGGGATCTTGACAGACAATTGATAGACAAACCCTGTGCTGCAATCCTTCAAGTGCCCTATTAACTACCTACAGTTATCAATGATGAACTCCACTCACATTTCTGAGGTGTTATAAAAATCTTAGACATTACAGCTACCTTCCCAATGCTCTTCATTTCAAACGGGATCGGCATGATATTCACTCTGGAAATAAGCTTTCATTAGGTCTCTGAAAACATATTAGGGTGACAAGGAAGAATTCCATTGACGAGTTACCAGACCTGTCTATAGTAGAAGGAGACAGAGGAGGTGTTTGGGAGGCTGGAAGATAAAGTGCGCTGCTTGGGACCACGGGGAGGCACTGAACAAGCTTCTGGATCCGATGCTATGCATGGATCAACACAGTTGATTTTGACTTGATTGCCATAAACTTTCTGCAAGATACACAAAAAAGTTTTTAAAATATGTACACACTTGTCAAACATGAAAATAATAATCAACATGGTATGAGTTTTTGAAAACAGCAATGTAAGAAAATAATATCAGTCATTCACAGTTAACTCAACCTCATGATGTGTTCAATGAAATATAATACACTGGGGTGCTCTACAACAATACTGATCCGTTTCCCAAAAAACATAAAGTTATGCAGAATATCGTTACAGGAGCTGAGGTCTTATGGGGAAAAATATAATTGGACCTACCTACCCCTAAAAATGCCGGGGATCGCCCTACGGGTGTAAATGGCTAGCTACGAATTCACGGGGGCCCCGGTTCTAATCCATCTGGTATACACATCCCCACATCTGCACATCCGCTCTATAGCTTTTTGCTACTTCACATCTTCTATTAAACCACCAGTCTTTCCTCCAGTTTTCCTTCCCTGTTATCTTTGGTACATTCTTATCAACAGCAATATTATACATTCTAAGAAATGTCCCACTTCTCTTCCACATTTTGGCCTCGTGGAAGGGCCTCCAATTGCATTCAGTAAAGAAACTTCTGTAATCCCAAAAATTGGCTTTTCTATAATTCTATCTTCCCTTTCTATATCTCTATCCTTTTGGTTCCACAATATCCTCTGTAATTTCAAACTCTAGTAACCACATGGTCACTCTTTCCAAAATTGGCCCACAAGTATTCCAAGTTGTCAATAATGCCAGTCTCTTTTGTGAAAGCAGATCCAGTCTTCCCGGGGTTTCTCTCCTCGGATCTGTCTCTTGGTCAACCCATTGGGTCACACATTATTCAGTACTAAGTTAAGTAACTTGTTCCCCCAAGAGTAATCACTTCCTTTCCCGCAGAGCACTCCTCCCAGTTTACCTCCTTACAGTTAAAGTCACCCATCAAAGTAAAGTCACCACTTGTTTCCATCAGTTTTCCCAAGTTGACTGGTTGTAACGTTCAACATTTCTTGATTTCATCACCTCTCCATGATCTAGTTTGGGTAGAAAAAATATGCCCCAGCAATAATCTCTTTTTGCTCCTTTACTAGCTACTAAGCTCAATTGAATAATTCTGCTTTCCTTTAAACCCTTTTCCACTTTAGATACTTTCAATTCCTTTTGCTCCTCCTAAATTTCATGCAGTTATTTCTCATGAAAACACTGGTACCTAGACTTATGAGTGCCCCAACTTACGAGTTTTCCGGGGTTACGAGCAGTCGCTCGGTCGATTTTTGCTTTGAGTTGCGGGCCCAAAATCAGAGTTACGAGCGAGCTTCAGATACGCCGCCAGCTAGTTGGCCGCAGCGAACGCCATAGCATCGCCCAGCATCCCGCGTCTCACTCGTTCACTTCACGTGGTTACCTCGCCGTGGAAGCATCTCTGTTGTGTTGTGCTCACACAGGCGAATTTCAAATGGCAGAGGGTGAGTGCAGTAAGTTTAGCCCGGGAGTTTCCCCCACAGCTGTTTCCAAAAAGCTGATACACAGAGTATAAACACTGGCGAATGCAAATGGTGGAGGGTGAGTGCAGTACGTTTAAGCGGCAGTTCCACCCAAGCTGTTTCCAACAGCTGATACACAGAGTATAAACACTGGCGAATGCAAATGGTGGAGGGTGGGGTGCAGTACGTTTAGTGGCAGTTCCCCACAGCTGTTCCAACAGCTGATACACACAGTGTAAAAAACTGGCGAATGCAAATGGCGGAGGGTGAGTGCAGTCCAGTTTCATATAGGTACAGTAAAAAATGGGGTGGTTTTTTGGGGGTGGAAGGATTAATGGTATTTCAATTAATTTCAATGGGAAAATTTATTTGAATATACGAGCAAATTGAGTTACGAGCTCGATCAATGAACGAATTAAACTGGTAAGCCAAAGGACCACTGTTTGTTTTGGCCTCGACACCTTAACTCTCCTTTCATTTTTTTCTCTTCCCTTTAAATTTTCCCGTTTTCCTCTTTTAAATAATCGGGCCAGACCCCTTTTTCTTTGCATGGATAGTGAATGTTTATTCAAAATACCTAATCCACAAAAAATTTTCATTTTACCCCTTATTCCCCCACAAACATGACTTTTTTAAAAAGCGGAAAAAAAACAGCCCCCTTTCCCGCCGTGGTGCAAACTTGCTGGTGATGTCACGGGGGCAGCCCCCAGCCCCGGTGCTCAACAAAAACAAAAACCCTTCATACTCGCGGGTTTTAGGGTCGCGGATTTTATTACCGCGGGGGTTTAACCTTTTTTTTTTTTTTTTTTTTTTTTTTTTTTTCCCCTTTTTTTTTTTTCCCTCCCCTGCTTTTCTGTACGGGGCCTTATTCCCCCCAGTATGGGGTATGTCTACATGTTTGGGGGATCCCCTCATACAGCTCTTCTAAAAGGGTTGAGCAAAAACTTTTGTCTCACAACTCCTCTCCCCTGACTGACTGTCTTCAATCTTTAAATCACCCCGATTTTGCTTTCTTCTCTTTCTACCGTTTTTCATGCTCACGCTCTTTTGAACTTGCTAAATGCATGCCTCCCCCCCTCCCGCGGCCCCGCTGCACAAAACTTTCTACCATTTCATCCCATTCTGCCCTCTTCCCAATGCAAGGTTAATCATATCTTTACCCTTTTATCCCTTTTACTGGTAAATCTGGAAAATCTCTTCCCTTTTTTATTTTCCCCCTTCCCGGCTTAAATCTTTTCAAAAAAAAGTACAAGGGAAACCCCCCGAACTAAATTGGCCAAACCCTGTTTTTTTTTTTATTCTTCGTCTTCTTTTTAGGGACTGGGGAACTAAACGGGTTTGTGTTTTCCATTTTTTTTGTGCTCTTGGGCCCTTTTCCCTTTGATGTAAAAAAAAAAAAAAAAAAAAAAAAAAAAAAAAAAAAAAAAAAAAAAAAAAAAAAAAAAAAAATAATAATAAAAAAATAAAAAATATACTAAAATAATAAAAAAAAATAAAAAATAAAATAATAATTAATAAAATAATAATAACTAGGGGAAAGGAATGTTTAAAAGGGTAATGCCGCGGATTTACGATACTCGCGGGGGGCTCTGTTCCCTAACCCCCGCGACATGAAGGGGGTTTATTTTACAGAAAAAATAAGAAAAAAATATATTTATTTTAAAAATTTTTAGGTGTTTCTGAAAAAAATTTTTTTTTTTGCGATAGGGATAAAATTTTGCATCCTTTATGGATAAAAGAAAAAAGAAAGCGGGCCCTTTAGAGAGCTTAGCACCCTTTTCCGCCCTACAGAAAAATTTCCCAACATCCGACCTCCAAAACCCGACTTGTCCAAAAAAACCGATTTTTTTTCCACCACCACTTTTGTTTTCTTGTTTTGGCCATTTTTTTTAAACTTCTTTTTTTTTTATAGTTTTTTAGGAAAACATTGATTTTTTGGCTTTATTTATGCATAAATTTTAAATTTTCGGGGGTATACCACTGGAGGGGCCCTTCAAGGGGCTCATCTTTTATTTTTTCTTTACCTTTTTGCCCTTTAGTTTAGGGTTTTACGGGATATCCAAAACATCCAAACTTTTCCAATTTTATCCGACCTCCCTTCGGCCCCCCCAAAAGGTGGGGTTTAATTAAAACTTAGTGTATAGGGCCCAAGGATATATTTTTCCCAGCCCCGGGGGAAAGGAGGGGCGGGCGAGAGGCCCGCGGTGTAAAAGCAGATTGTTGGTGCCGCCTTCGCTCCCCACCCCCCGGCGTGCACACATATACCCGGGCCCCAAATAGGTCGGAAATGGGTGCTAAGCTCGCGGGAAAAGGCAAAAGCTTTTTTGCTGTGCAAAAAAAAACCCAACATATCTGCCCAGTTTTCACTGAGTTTCGAGGTTTTAAAAAAGGTTTGCGTGGTTTTTTAAAAAACCGCGCCCTTAAACCTATCTACTAAAAATTTTTTGTTTTTTCCAGTTTTCCTTTAATAATTTCCCCAATTTATCCCAAAATTTAAATTTAAAAAAATATATTTTAAAAGGGACGAATGAAGATGTGATTTTTCACTTTCTTTTTTTTTAATTTGGGGAAAAATTTTTGCAAAAAAAACCCAAAAGGACATTTACAGGACAAAAAATAAAAAATTTTTGAAAACCCCTTAACCCTTTTACGTCACCATTGTCATTCACCCTTTTTTTTGTCCCGGGAGACCCATTTACCCTAAATGGGCAGCGCGGGAAAAAAGTTGTTTCTTTCCCCCGCGTCTAGAAAAATAAACTATCAAAGGTATCGAGTTTAAAATTTTTTTCGTTTTTTAAACAAAGATTTATTTCCCATACATACCAAAGTTAAAAAAAATACGCTAGCGGGGGAAAAAAACCCTTTCAAAAAACCCCGAGTTAGAATGAAAAAAAAAAAAAAATAACACCTTTCGGCAAAAAATTTTAAAATTTTTTAAAAATCAACTATAACATAGAAGGGTTTTCTAACCCTTTCCCTGACATAGCTAAATAAATTTTTCCCTTCCCAAGAAGTTATATTTTAATTCGCTCAAAAATAAAAACCAACAACGAAGGGGAAAAAAAGCGTAGTTTTTTTTTTTTTAAAAATTTTTAATTTTAAAATTTTTTATAAATAAATATTATACAAAATTTATTAACAAAAATATTTTTAAAATAATATATTGTAATTTTTCTCCCCAAAGGTCAAGTGAAATTTTAAGTCAACTGCGCGCTTTTTTAAAATTTTAATAAATATTTAAAAAAATTATTTTTGGTGACGCTCAAGAAAAACATTTGTTTCTATGGCCTAACGTATCGGATGACGCTCAAAGACGCCTTTTTTACGTTAAAGGGTTAAGAAGAAATTCAAAAAAAATTAAAAAAATGAATTTTTGGGGAATTGAATGCCATATTTGGTCCTTTTTCATCAGGCAAGTCTTGGATAAGAACTTTTTTAAAATAAAAAAAAAAATTTTTTTTTTTTTTTTTTTAAATTTGTTACGGGCTATGAATCTTAAAAAAATTTGCTAGGATTATTTCGACAGACGGGCGTGCTGAGTGGGGGCCCCTTTGTATAGTCAATAACCTTGTAGTTGGTACTTGCAAAGTGTTTTAGAAGGATGAAAATCTTATCTTTTCCCCCGGATGTAAAAGCAAAAAAAAAACTTTTCATTACCCGTGAAAAGGGTAGGAAATGTGCTGGATTTGAATCAAAAATTTAGCACAAAAAAGTACGCATGGATGCACCTGCACCCTTCTTGCCCCCGCATTTTTACCTTTTCCCCCGCAGGCTCAGGCTCTTCAATTTTATTCCCTTTCCCGTGGAAAAACACTCTTTCATGAGGGAACTGGGGAAATTTTATATACAATACGGGTTGATGTAATAAAACACGTTGGTTCCCAAAGAAAGCCCGGGTTTGGGCCAGGCGGAGGGTAGAGTGGGTTTTTTTCCCAAAACCCCTTGGTTAAGAATTAATCCAAAAAACCTTTCCAAAGGGGGTTTTAACCCCCCCCGGGGTTTGGTTTGGCCCAAATTTTTTATCCGGGTTTAACCCAAATTGGTTGGTTTTTAAAAAAAACCAAAAACCCAACAAAAAAAAACTAAAAATTCCGTTATCCCAAAACCGGGTTTTGGGCAAATAAACACGGTCAGGCAGGGGTTGGCCAGCCCTCCCCTTTTGGGGTTTCCGGACCTTTGGTTTTCTTCCAACCTAAAATTTTAAATGTTGTTATACATTTTAAATTTTTTTCAAGAAATTTGGCTCCACCCAAACGTTGGGGGTTTTAGCAGGAAAAAAATTGAAAAAAAGAACCTACCGCGGGGGAAAATAAAAGGCTTGATGTGTACGACTATCTTGATATCAATACGGGAACTCTGTAGTGTATGGTTAGCACGCTTGGCTTACAACCAGAAAGTGCCCGGGTTCGACCCCGGGCTAGCGAAAGTAGTGGTGTCTTTCTAAATCCCTAGCCCTGTCCCCAGCGTGAATGGGTCCGGTGCCAGCCAGGTTTGTAACCTCCCCCCCCGTGTGGCTTCGGCCACACTAATATGCAGCAGCGGTGTCACTATGCTCTGAGGCATTATCCTCTAAACATACAAACAAGAGAAACAAACAGAAAACAACAGTACTGTATGATGTAATCCCAAAACACGTAAAATAGGTGGCAAAGTAAAGCAAAGGTCAGGAACCAGCGCGTAGGCTGAGCCGTGTTTTTGTCGTCCAAGCACCGTCTTGGATTACGAATCTCAATCCAATAACACTTGCTGAAATGTGTGTTATACTACTTTGTGATATTGTTTGCAATGTTATTATCTCGGCTCCTACCAAGCTTGTTGTGTTTTTGAAGCAGAAACCAATCCTTTTTCAATTTCGACAAAAAACGAAATTCGTATCCAAGACGGTGCTTGGACAACATAAACACGGCTCAGCAGCTGACAGCCTACACGCTGGTTCCCGACCTTTGCTTTACTTTGCCACCTATTTTACGTGTTTTGGGATTACATCGTACAGTACTGTATTTCAAGATTTCAGCTCCATCACGCAAGGGTGTCTCCAGCAGGAAGGGAATGAAATTGAAGAGCCTGAGCCTGCAGGAAAGGGTCAAAAGGACAAAAACACGACTTTATGCGACTGAGGATATGCTGAGTGTAAGCAAAGAGATGCAGTTATAACATCAATATGCCGAGATACATTATTTTTTGTCGACTTTCTGTTTACATGTTCACACAAGAGGTTGTGAGGGCATGATATGCCGAGTGAAAACCAAGAGATGCAGTTTAGGGGAGGCGGTAGCAGAGTGGTTAGCGTCACCGAGTGGCGTTCTCGAAGACCCAAGTTCGATCCCGAGTGAGACCCATAAATCAGACTCAATTCAGATAAACTTAATGCAAAAAAAAAAAATGGCAAGTGTAAGCAGTGATAATATTAGTTCAGTGTCAGACGTTTCAAGTTCCTCCAGTGAATCTAACACTATTGACATTAATCATTTCATAAACAGAATAGTTACCATCATAGAAAATAAGGAGAGTGCAAATGACAGATTAAAGCTAGAAGTCCTAAACCGCACGGTAGATCCTACTCAGTGTAGACCTAAGCAGCACCTTCCTGCCCCACGCCCAGTGGAGACATTGCCAGCGTGCAAACAAAAGGTATTTTTGTTACTTTTGCAAGATAACAGGACATTCTTTGCCATATTGTAGATCAATGGATAATCGGCAGTACACACAAACCTCGATTTCCCGGACTAATAGGGGGGAGCACTGGTCCGGGAACCGCAAAACTACGGGAATCGCAATAAAAAAAAAAAAAAAAAATATATATATATACATATATACATATATATATATATATATAGTATATAATATAGTATATATATATATATAAATATATTACATATATATATATATATATATATATATATATAATATATATATACATACAATATATATACATATATATATATTTATATATAGATATATATATTATATATATATAGTATATATATATAATCTATATATATTATATATATATATTATATATACATATATATATATATAATATATATATATATATATATATACCGTATTTGCCGGCGCATAAGACGCCACCTCCGCATAAGACGCACCCCTATTTTACAAGGAGGTTTTTAGAAAAAAATAAAATATTGGTGTTTTTGAGGGGAAAAATAAATTTCGTAAATTTATCAAGTTATTTAAAAAAAAAAACAGATTTGTAGGGGAAAACAAATGATTATGAGCATGTACCTAAATAAATATTCACAGTGCAGTGAATGTGAATGAAAAATTATACTATAGTTAAATGTAAAGGGAATGACGGTAATCAAAATCGGTCATAATATATTGCAGGATGCCCCCACGAATTGATATTCTAATATTTTGCTACCTATGACATATAGCTTAGATTTAATGTTGTAGGTATGCCTTTTTTGCTTTTCTGCTATGTGTTTAGACTTTGTGGAATATTTGAAGTATAGATATTGGTATATTTTGGTAGTGGGCTTTTCAAAGTCCTAGAACTCTTACCGACACCATCGTGTAGCTTTCTTCTTCTGAGTATTTTGAGCCCCATTTCCATGGCGCAATTGAATAATAATGGAATTACACGTAGTACCGAAAATCTACCGTTATTTCAGCCAGAAAGTTAAGTTAGGTTAAATCAGATTAGGTTAGGTTAGAGGTGGGGTTTGGTTTAGTACAGATGATATAGAGAAAAAACGAATATTACCAATAATATGACAGTGTGAAGCGTAGCAATGTTTGCGGGGCGGACCTGGAGGGGCAGGTTGCCTCCCCTCCCACACACACATGTAAAAACATTGATGTCCGACAAAAACGAGAGCCAGATTAATTCAAAACACATCAAAACTATTCAGGACTAAGTTTTCGGCCTCAAAATCGGTGGTTGCCCAATAACATAAATTTACGAAGATATTTTAGTTAACACCGTCTGTAAGGTAGCCATCTCTACCTTGTTGTTATTGTTGTAATTGTTGAAGAGCACCGTTGTCGGGATCGACGATATTTGCCCTGGTTACACCTATGAATCTATCACAGTCGCGAGGGTTTGATTAGTCTTCTTCAGGAAGGTGCAGGTGAAGGCTGGTTCATACTCTGAAATCACGGCAGCGTTCCGTCAGCCGTGCCTTGTATTCACACTATTTGTCATGGTTCCGTCATTTTCGGCAGTTCCTGCTCACCCTCTAAACAGACATGGTGCCTCAGAGGTTATGGTTGAAGAAATTTTGCATTAATAGCACTTCTAGTGGATGAAGAAGAGGAGTTGAACTCTAAAAGACACTGTTTTGGGTACATAAAGCTTGAGAAAACGATGATTATCAGCACGGCACAGTTCTCATTACATTAAAATATTCTTCCCCAGAAACCGTTACGTGACAGGACGGTGGTGTATTGGAGCCGGACGGGTGGCGCACCGTTTAGTGTAACACGTCTATTTGTTTGAATGTAAGAAATTCTAACGGATGTGATGAGATGGTGCATGCCGTGTCACCATGATGGTATGGTGTGATTCGGCCTTGAGACGGACGATGTGGCGCCATGATGGGTCTTGGTCTTGGTGCACCATGTGGAAGACTTTTGTCCCGTCTACATCTACCGTTGCAAGCCTTTTTACTAGCACTCTTTCATACATTTCCTTATCCGTAGAGGTACAGGGTGAGGATTGAGGGGTCGAGGTGGTACAAAGCCCTATGCTGTCTCTATCCCACCTTGCTTACCACTGTAGCGGCGCTAAACCAAACTCACACACACACCTGCATCGGTTTAAGCCACCCTCCCTGTCTGGGACCAGGATTAGTGGGTGACCTGACGCTGACCTGACTTGTCCTCGCTGACACAACTGCAACACCAGCCAGGTAATTCAGACAGCCACAGGACACACATAGACACACACGCCGAGCACCTCTTATCCCCACGTTGTACAATGACTCGCTGTCAAATAAACTACGAAGCCACGACGCCCTTTCTCCATCCTTGTGTGTATAGACAGACTCCCCAAGATACTACACCTTCCTCTCACCGCTCACACTAAAAAAACACTTTAACACTCTCTTTGATTCACTATTCCATTTATCAACAATACTCATTCCAGCGAAAATTCCATCACCATTTTCTGCCTCCCTTCTATCATCTCCTTCCAACTGTTGTGTCAACTTGTGTGGCCCGAGTCGAATGCGGGTTAAGGCTACAACTAATATGCGGGATGTTTGTCTTTTCCATGGGTGCGGGAAGGAGTCTGAGTGGCGCACCCATGGTGGGTGCGCGGAGGGCGTCGCCGAGTGAAGTATCCCAGGTGAAGCAGCAGACCTGAGATATCAAGACGTTTTACCATGGAGAGCAGCAGCGGGGTGTGGATGATGTTTACATCTGACACTGCCATCTTGGCAGCAACAACCGCAATCTTGTTGCCCCAGCTCTTGTTTTCTCTTAAAATCCAACCTTTTCTTAGAATTATGCATTACTGTTGATAACACAGTTACTAATTTGTGTTCAGTGGACTACTGCTCAACACAGATCACTCCAGACCCCTTTAGTAATACACCACCGGCTGTTCTGCATTCTCTGTCTGACCTCTCATGCACTAATATTGCCGCATTAGACGCAGGGTGAACTTTGCATTCCTTTTTAAGGGAAAAAACTGCGTCTTATGCGCCGGCAAATACGGTATATACATAGTCCAATGCCATTACCCACCCCCGGACGTTTATCCTACTCTAGTATTTACTGTCCGGCAACCGACAATATTAACTACCCCGCCGCGGACTTTTACGTCCGCTGAGCATGCAGCCACCTGGCGGGAGGCAGCAGAAAGTGTTCAATAGTCTCAAGAGACGTTCCTGCACCAGGGGCAGTGGGGGTCAGGGGACTAACGGAGGCTTTGCAGGTGAACCGTGAGTGTCGTGTGCCCAAATGTAAACAATACGACCGCTGAGCATGCTGCCACCTAGCGGGAGGCGCGGACACTGACTAGGGGTGACAGGAGACGCTCAGACCGCCGGACAACTTGGTCAATTTACGAACAGGACCAGGCATTTCAACGGGAAAAAAAAAAAAAAAAAAAAAAAAAAAAAAAAAAAAAAAAATTGCCCGAGACTCTGACATATCCCCGGACCTCGGATTTTGTCCGGCAAATCCGATATCCGGGAAATCGAGGTCCGGGAAATCGAGGTTTGTATGTATATGCTATACAAGTATCGCATTCTGCATTCTGCATTTATCATCGAACCTGGAATCATAGTTCTCACGCATGTCACATAATACAACGAAAACAGGAACTGTAGACTATACACTAGAGAACACAGCAAATTAGAAAACAAGATAGAAACGCAGTAGATACCCGTTCCCCAGTGAACAAAAGAGCACAATAAGCCGTGCACGGCATAGCTAAGAGCGACACTAGTAAACATACCCACGACAGTGTTTCCCGGCGCCGCCCGACGCGACTCGAATATTTTACGTAGTATGTACAAGAAAACAGAATAACGCAGCGCAGGACTGCAATGTGAAAATAAATTGAAATACTTGTCAATAATTCCGTCACCATGAGCTTGACTGAGAAAGATAGAACCACACTATGATAATCACGAATTAATAAGTACCTACTGAACGCACAGAACTCAGGCATGCCACGCCATACACAGGTATACATTTTCGTGCTGGAAGAAAGAAATAGATAAAGACAGATAACGATAGAAAATAAATGTTGAGATATAGATAAGGTGATAATAGATAAATCTGAAAGTACACACACACAGTCGCACAAAGTAAACCCATTGAACATAGAGAAACAGCGCCACCTTCGGCAGAATTTATAGACAGAATTTATAGACGGACAGAAAACCCAGATATTATATACAGGGAGGTCCCGTTATACGAGCATTCGGTATACGAGAATCCGATGATACGAGATGTGTAAATTAGGGTCTATTTGCAATATACGAGATCGAAAATCCAATGATACGACATTCAAACTGGGGTGAGTAAAATTATCAAGTTCAAAATGCACACCCTACCACTCCCGGGCTGGACAAAGGGGGATTCGGTTGACCCCAGTGAGGTCACCCCTAGCAAGCCTTGACCTGAAGCATATGGCGCGGCCTGACATTTAGGGGTAATTAGCCAGGTGTGCGGCTCCAACCTTGGGACCGCAGTCAGGTCACCCCTAGCAAGGCGTGATCTGAAGGGTAATTAAGCATATGGCGCGGCCTGACCCTTAGGGGTAATTAGCAGGTGTGCTGCCCCAATCTTGGTACTGCTACACTACCCTCTCTTGTATCACGCGGGGTCCCATACAGTACAACGTCTTTTATGCTTGTTATGCATGTTTTATGTTTAATTAATGTGCAGTTATGTTATTTTGGGTGCTATTTTCTCTTTTAGAATGCTTTTTCTACAGAATAGGTAGTACAGTGTGGGTAATATAGACGCTGTGTGTTTGTTGTGTTTGCTATAGTTTATTTTAGCTTGAAAAACATGTCTTTTTTTTTTTTTTTTTTTTAAATTGATGGGGTCCTGGAACCAAACCTATATTTTACTATTAGTTACCGTATTTGCCGGCGCATAAGACGCAGTTTTTTCCCTAAAAAAGGAATGCAAAGTTCACCCTGCGTCTAATGCGGCCATATTAGCGAATGAGAGGTCAGGCAGATAATGCAGAACAGCCGGTGGTGTATTACTAAAGGGGTCTGGAGTGATCTGTGTTGAGCAGTAGTCCACTGAGCGCAAATTTGTAACTGTGTTATCAACAGTGATGCATAATACTAAGAAAAGGTTGGAGTTTAAGAGAAAACATGAGCTGGGGCAACAAGATAGCGATTTTTGCTGCCAAGACGGCCGTGTCAGATGTAAACATCATCCACCCCCCGCTGCTGCTCTCCAATGTAAAACGTCTGATATCTCAGGTCTGTCACTTCACCTGGGATACTTCACTCGGCGAAGCCCTCCGTGCATCCACCTTGGGTCATTACCGCTCAGACTCCTCCCCGCACCCATGGAAAAGACAAATATCCCGCATATTAGATGTCGCTTTAACCCGCATTCGACTAGGGCCACACAAGTTGACAAAACAGTTGGAAGATGATAGAAGGGAGGCAGAAAATGGTGCTGGAATTTTCACTGGAATGAGTATTGTTGATAAATGGAATGGTGAAACAAAGAGCGTGTTAAAGTTTTATTTGAAGGAGTGTGAGCGGTGAGAGGGTGGTGTAGTATCTTGGGGAGTCTGTCTATACACACAAGGATGGAGAAAGGGCGTCGTGGCTTTGTAGTTTATTTGACAGCGAGTCATTGTACATCGTGCGGACAAGAGATGCACGGCGTGTGTATCTTTGTGTGTCCTGTGGCTGACTGAATTACCTGGCTGGTGTTGCGGTTGTGTCGGCGAGGACAAGTCAGGTCAGCGTCAGGTCACCCTCTAATCTTGGTCCCAGATATGGGGGTGGCCTAAGCCGATGCAGGTGTGTATGTGCGTGTGTGTGTTAGCACCGCTACAGTGGTAAGCAAGGTGAGATAGGAGACAGCATAGACCTTTATACCACCTCGACCCTTCAATCCTCACCCCTTTACTTTTCCGGATAAGGAAACTGTATGAAAGTGCTAATAAAAAGGTTGCAACAGTACCTGTAGATGGGACAAAAATCTTCTACACGGTACACCAAGACCAAGACCCATCACGGCGCCACACCGTCCGACTCAAGGCCGAATCACACCATACCATCATGGTGACACGGCACCGTCTCATCAATTTCATTAGAATTTCATACATTCAAACAAATAGACGTGTTACACTAAACGGTGCGCCACCGTCACGGCTCCAATACATCACCGTCCTGTCACGTAACGGTTTCTGGGGAAGAATATTTTAACGTAATGAGACTGTTCCGTGCTGATATTTGTCGTTTTCTCAAGACTTTATGTACCCAAAACAGTGTCTTTTAGAGTTCAACTCCTCTTCTTCATCCAACATATCGAAGTGCTATTAATGCAATTTTTTTTCAACCATAGCCTCTGAGGCACCATGTCTGCTTAGAGGGTGAGCAGGAACTGCCGAAAATGACGGAACCTTGACGAATAGTGTGAATACAAGGAACGGCTGACGGAACGCTACCGTGATTTCAGACTGTGAACCAGCCTTCACCTGTAGCTACCTTCCTGAAGAAGACTAATCAACCCTCGCGACTGTGATAGATTCATAGGTGTAAACAGGGCAAATATCGTCGATCCCGACAACGGTGCCCTTCAACAATTACAACAATAACAACAAGGTAGAGATGGTTACCTTACAGTGTTATCTAAATGTCTTCGTAAATTTTTGTTATTGGGCAACCACCGATTTCGAGGCCAAAACTTAGTCCTCCTGAATAGTTTTGATGTGTTTTGAATTAATCTGGCTCTCGTTTTTGTCGGAAATCAATGTTTGTTTACGTGTGTGTGTGGGGGGGGGGGGGGGGGGGGCATTCTGCCCCTCCAGGTCTGCCCCACAAACATTGCTACGCTTCACACTGCCATATTATTGGTAATTTTCGTTTTTTCTCTATATCATCTGTTACTAAACCAAACCCCACCTCTAACCTAACCTAATCTGATTTAACCTAACTTAACTTTCTGGCTGAAATAACGGTAGATTTTCGGTACTACGTGTAATGCCATTATTATTCAATTACGCAATGGGAAATGGGGTTCAAAATACTCTGAATGAAGAAAGCTACACGATGATTGTAGGTAAGAGTTCTAGGACTTTTGAAAGCCCACTACCAAAATAATACCAATATCTATGCAAATTTTCCACAAGGTCTAAACACATAGCAGAAAAGCAACAAAGGCATACCTACAACATTAAATCTAAGCTATATGTCATAGGTAGCAAAATATGAGAATATCAATTCATAGGGTCATCCTGCAATATATTATGACCGATTTTGGTTACCCTGTCATTCCTTTTACATTTTAACTAGTATAATTTTCTATTCACATTCACTGCACTGTGAATATTGTATTTAGGTACATGCTCATAATCATTTGCTTTCCCCTACAAATCCCTTTTTTTTTTCTTTTTTTTTCTAATGACTTGATAAATTTACGAAATTTTTGTTTTCCCTCAAAAACACCAATATTTTTTTCTCTCAAAACCTCCTTGTAAAATAGGGGTGCGTCTTATGCGGAGGTGCGTCTTATGCGCCGGCAAATACGGTATGTGTTTCGTTATACAAGATTTCGCTCTACGAGTATGCCAGGTGGAACCTTACTGCTCGTATCTTCGGGACCTCCCTGTAGATAGAAAACATGATAGAAAACAAAGCAAATAGAAAGCATGATAGAAAACCAACCAGACAGAAACAAACCAGATAGAAAACTTGAAAGAAAACCAACCAGACAGAAAACAAGCCAGATAGAGAATGTGATAGAAAACATGATAGAAACCAAACCAGATAGAAAACTTGATAGAAAACAGGTAAATACGAATACAAATTATGCTTTTAACACACCAGATAGCGTGGCAGAGCGATCAAAGGCTACTGATAAGCCCAAGAGAAAGGAAAAATTACTTCTCAATAAGGTCCATGAACTACACACTGCCCCGGAACAGATGAGTAGTGAAGTCACACCAAAGACAAGCAAAAAGCTTAATACCAGGCATGAAAAGGTAGCACTCGATAGTCAATACACTGAACAGCATCAAAGGAACAAGTTAAGACCCAGATGAAGCCATGAGAATTATTTCAGGACATGTGATAGAGTCGACGCTATTGCATGCCATGTCAATTAACAAGGTGACACTGGAGTTAAGGGATTACAGCAGGATACAGAAGTATTTGCAATGCCAGAATCCATTAGAGTAAGGGAACACAACTTGATTCCGCTGTATATAAATCAGAGAATGGGAAATTAGAAGTTTTAGTAATGAGTACCTGAATAAGAACACCTTGAACCAGAACCCAATGGGTTCAATTGTAAACACCCAATAAAA
The DNA here is from genome assembly GCA_016584305.1 of Chionoecetes opilio. Classification (NCBI taxonomy): domain Eukaryota; kingdom Metazoa; phylum Arthropoda; class Malacostraca; order Decapoda; family Majidae; genus Chionoecetes; species Chionoecetes opilio. The sequence goes on from JACEEZ010022102.1 coordinate 70,968, forward strand.
TAGTAAATGNTGATATAAATATATATATATATATATATATATATATATATATATATATATATATATATAATATATATATATATAAATGGATCATATAGACTGGTTTATAAGTATATATGATATACTGTAATCTTCGTAATTGTTTGTTCTATAATATTATCAAATAAAAAACAGTAAAACACGCTAAAGAAATGCCATTACGAGACTGAAGAAATATGCAGGAACTTAGTATTCACTTCAACTCTTCGCCATTTAAAACTTTGCGAGTCAACTTTTATCATGAAGGGTATCAATAGAAGCGCAATTTTATTAGCTTTCCATTGATATATTTCGTTTTCTGATAAATGAATTACCACCATGCATAAATTAGCATTAACTAAATAAATAAAATCATCAATCGGGTAATTTTCCCGATTGATAAAGTTATTTATTAAGTTAACGCTAATTTATACTTGGTACTAATTCATTTATCAGAAAACGAAATATATAAGAAAATAAAAAACATCATCAATCGGGAAAATTACCCGATTGATGATTTTATTATTTATTTTAACGCTAATTTATGCATGGTTCTAACTCATTTATCAGATAACGAAAAATATCAATGGAAAGCTAATAAAATTGCGCTTCTATTGATACCCTTCATGATAAAAGTTGACTCGCAAAGTTTTAAATGGCGAAGAGTTGAAGTGAATATTAAGTTCATGCATATTCTTCAGTCTCGTAATGGTATTTCTTTACAGTGTTTTTACTGTTTTTTATATGATAATATTATAGAACAAACATTTTCAAAGATTACAGTAGTGCCGACCGGGGTAATTTGGTCCTTCCAACGGACCGGTTCTATTCGGACCGCCATTTTTGCTTTGGTGTTTGTTTTAATATAAATAAGAGTGTAACAGTTTTGAATATCCCATGTAGTAAAACAACCATTTAACATTTCTAGTATTAATATGAATATAAATATCGATATGTAACTGAACCCAGAAACCAAAATAGAAAATGAGTAAAATGACGGCAAAAAAAAGTTGCGGCAAAGTTTGTTTACAAAATCAGATGATTTGGCGAACTTTCATGGGATTCAAATACGAGACGGAGTACATTCTTGTAAATAAGCGTATATATAGTGTTTTTCCTCTACTTTAACATGAAAATATAAAAAATGCTCTATCTTGTCTCATTTTCGTATGATCAATGCTCAGTTTGCGTCCGTATTTACCCCCGTTACAAAAACACTCATGGGGTAAATTGGACCCAGTGTAATGTACCCCTCACGGCATATCACGGTGAGGATTAACTGCTTATTTGCACTTGTTTCTTTTGTTTCAGATTGTTGAATGCTAATATGGAATTAGTTTAAGGGTGCTGGTATATAAATTAAGGGTAAATTTTTACTCAAGGACCAGAATTCTCTACACAATTGGGAGAATGATTTCTGTTTACCTTAATGGATACGGTAAATGTGCAGTTTCAACCAATACTTCCTATAAACCTATACTCTCCTGACATAACTGGGGGGCTATGCCCACCCATACCTCCCTGCTAGTTAACTAACCTAACATGGGCATTGATTACGTAACCTAACGGTATTATTTTACATTAGGACCGAAATTCCCTACACAATTGGGAGTGTGGTTCTGTTTACCTTATTTAATTCTAGGAAACATTTTCTCTATTGAGTTTCCGTCGCAAATCATTACTTTCGAAGATAATGACATGTTCATAGGGAGGCGAGAGCCAAGTGTTTACATGCGCCTGAATCTTCTTCCTCTTGTGACCTGCATCGCTTCTGTTCTTCCCTTGCCGCGGACACTTTTTTAATGCAGATTTGACATATGTTTGGAGGTTAAAGCGTGTGTTAGGTTAGGTTAGTGAGTCAAAAGGTGGGGTTAGGTTAATTTTCATATCTCCTATACACTCGGATCTCCTTCCTATTAAAAACATCTTATATCTCCGAAAGAAGTGCTTTGTGACGGAAGCTCATAGAGAGAATGTTTCCTAGAATCCAATAAGGTAAACAGAAACCATACTCCCAATTGTGTAGGGAATTCTGGCCCTAGTGTAAAGTATTACTAAATTAAGTAACAATGCTTAGAAATTATAAAAGAAAAACTAGCATAGACCTAGAAAAAGAAGAAAGACTAGGAACTCAAAGACTGGAACCCAAACGTGTGCGTGTTGGTCATATTTTCCGCCTCCCCAGAGAATGTGAAGAACAGCTAACAGAATGTTTGATAGTGTCCATGGGCATGGTATGACATGTTGTTTAAGTTTTTGGAGGTTTGTCAAATTTTTAAGAATTTTTTTTATTTTATATATATATATGACCAATTTACCCCAGAGTTAGGTCCGATTTACCCCATTTAGTGTAACAATGCGGTCCGCACTTCACAGTGTATTGATAACAGAGCTATAATGGAAATTTGTTCAAACTTTAATGACATATAGGTAGTGACCCTCTTATGATTGTATTAACTTTTTGTTTGTTTATTTCAATAGATATGGAAACTAGATCAAAGTTTGTCAAAACCAGGACCAAATTACCCTGGTCGGCACTATATCATATATACTGATAAACCAGTCTATATGATAGTCCATAGACCACTATATCTCTTTGTCGGGCGGGCCGCTATGCAGCTTGCAATTTCAAAACATTGTCGCGTGAACAGTCCAGAGATATAGTGGTCTATGGTCGGGGGTAAATTGGTACTTTTAACCTGTAATTGAATAAGAGGTCAAAATACTCTTTTTCCCTTGTATTTTGATGTGTTAAGAATGATGGTCACATTCAAAATCGTCTGAAATGCCTCATTTTGCAGTTATTTCCCCCTCCATAACAAACCTGGGAACCCGTCGGGAAAGTCGGTTTTGGGCGGGGAAATTAAAACTAGTTTTGTACTGTTAGTATATTATGTAGATGATGTAAGAGGTATCCAGTAAACACGCAACGGGATGATGACATAAGACGGTAAATTTTAACGATAGGACCAAACTTCCCTACACAATTGGGAGCATGGTTTTTGTTTGCCTTATTGTATTCGGTAAAATTCTAGTGTTTGCCCATACTCTCCCACTTCCCCCAAACAAGTTTGGGGACCTGTGGGAATGCGGGGTTTTCGGGTGGGGAACAAATTATGTGTCGGAAACACGTAATTAAAGAGTTGTGTAGGGGGGTAAAATTCCCTAGATCTAGGGTAATTTCCTTATATCTAAAGAAATTTGCCTAACCAAAATTAACCTAACCTAGCTAAATTTAACCTAACCTAGGGGGGGGCTTTAGGTTTCGGCCCCCACCGATAACCAAACCCCTAACCAAATCTAACCTATCCTAACCAAACCCAAATTAATTAACTACCTAACCAAACCCAAAATCTAGCCTAACCTAACCAAAACTAACCTAACCCACCCAAATTTTAACCTACCCTAACCCTAACCAAATTAACCTAACCTAAACAAATCAAACCTAACCCTCCTCGGGGGGTTGGGGGTGTTCTCGACACTTCGGTCTTTCATTCTGTGGGTTTTGTGGGTTTCCCCACGGTTCTGGACTCAGAATAAACCCAAATGAATTTTCCCTAGTTGGGGAATTTTTTTCAACACCCCAACTCAAAAAAACATTGGTTTTGCGACCATATTTTTTTTAAAACCCCCAGCCAAATACCTGCACCCCCATGGTCCCAAGCTTGTTTTGTGGGAGAGGAGGAGTATGGGCAAACACTAGAATACAGGGAGGTCCCCCGAAGATACGGCAGTTAGTTCCCCTGGCATATCGTAAAGCAAAATCTCGTATAACAAAACACATAACTAATGTAAAAAAAGGTTTTGGTTCCAGGACCTAAATTAAAAAAAAAAAAAAAAAAAACAACCATTTTTTCAAGTTTAAAAAAAATTAGCAAACAAAACAAACACACGGTCTATTTTACCCCACGTACACATATTCTGTAAAAAAAAGCTTCGAAAAAAAAATAGCACACAAAAATAACATAACTACACTTTAAATTTAAACAAAAAACAGCATAAACAAGCAAAAAAAAAAATTGTAATGTATGGGACCCCCGGTGATACAAGGAAGGTAGTATAGCGGCCCCCCAAGTTGGAGCCGCCACATTCTAATTACCCAAAGGTTAGGGCGCCATATCCCCTTAATTACCCTTTCAGGCAACCCTTGCTAGGGGTCCCCCTGACTGGGGTCCCAAGGTTGGAGCCGCACCCCCGGCTAATTACCCCAAATGTCAGGCCGCGCCATACCCTTAATTCCCCTTCAGGTCACGGTTGCGGGGTGACCTCACTGGGGTCAACCAAATCCCCCCTTTGTCCAGCCCGGGATGGGAGGGCTCGATTTTGAACTTTATATTTACTCACCCCATTTGAATGCGACTTGGATTTTCGATTCGTAATTGAAAAAAAGACCTAAATTTACAATCTCGTACACGGATTCTCGTATAAACCCCCAATGCTCGTATAACGGGGCCCCCCCTGTAATACCCTTTTATTTTAAGAGACATTTCTCCTTTAGTTTCCGTCGCAAATCAATAGTTTTGGGAGATATAGAACATTTTTGGTTGGAGGGGAATACGTCTCCTTGTTTACAAAAGCCTCCCTTCCTCTTTTTTGTGACCTGCACGCTTTTTTTTTGGAGTAAAATTTTCCGTGCGCACCCCGTGGTACCTTTCCTACCTTTCCTAAAATTACCAAAATAAAACCCAACCTAACTAACCTAAACCTTTTTCTCCCAAAGGGGGCTAATAAAAGTTTTAAAAAATCCAAACCCCGAGATTAACCCCCCTAGCCCGGGTTTCCCACGGAAAAAATTTTCCGAAAAAAAAGCGATGCAGGTCAAAGAAGAGGAAGAGGGGGGATTTTGTAAAAAAGGAGACGATTCTTCCCCCCTAAATTTCTATTCTCCGAAACTATTATTTGCGACGGAAAGCTCAAAGAGAAAATGTCTCTTAGAATACAATAAGATAAACAAAAACCATGCTCCCAATTGTGTAGGGAAGTTTGGTCCTATCGTAAAATATACCCATAAGACAAAATATATACCATGTTTGCCGGCGCATAAGATGCAGTTTTTTCCTAAAAAAGGAATGCAAAAGTTCACCCTGCGTCTAATGCGGCCATATTAGCGCATGAGAGGTCAGCAGATAATGCAGAACAGCCGGTGGTGTATTACTAAAGGGGTCTGGAGTGATCTGTGTTGAGCAGTAGTCCCTGAGCACAAATTGTAACTGTGTTATCAACAGTGATGCATAATACTAAGAAAAGGTTGGAGTTTTAAGAGAAAACATGAGCGGGGTGCAACAAGATAGCGATTGTTGCTGCCAAGATGGCCGTGTCAGATGTAAACATCATCCACCCCCTCTTGCTGCTCTCCAATGTAAAACGTCTGATATCTCAGGTCTGCCGGCTTCACCTGGGATACTTCACTCGGCGACGCCCTCCGCGCATCCACCTTGGGTCATTACCGCTCAGACTCCTCCCCCGCACCCATGGAAAAGACAACATATCCCGCATATTAGATGTCGCTTTAACCCGCATTCGACTAGGGCCACACAAGTTGACACAACAGTTGGAAGATGATAGAAGGGAGGCAGAAAATGGTGCTGGAATTTTCGCTGGAATGAGTATTGTTGATAAATGGATTAGTGAAACAAAGAGCGTGTTAAAGTTTTATTTGAAGGAGTGTGAGCGGTGAGAGGGTGGTGTAGTATCTTGGGGAGTCTGTCTATACACACAAGGATGGAGAAAGGGCGTCGTGGCTTTGTAGTTTATTTGACAGCGAGTCATTGTTACAACGTGCGGACAAGAGGTGCGCGGCGTGTGTATCTTTGTGTGTCCTGTGGCTGACTGAATTACCTGGCTGGTGTTGCAGTGTGTCGGCGAGGACAAGTCAGGTCAGCGTCAGGTCACCTCTAATCTTGGTCCCAGATATGGGGGTGGCCTAAGCCGATGCAGGTGTGTATGTGCGTGTGTGTGTTAGCACCGCTACAGTGGTAAGCAAGGTGAGATAGGAGACAGCATAGACCTTTATACCACCTCGACCCTTCAATCCTCACCCCTTTACTTTTCCGGATAAGGAAACTGTATGAAAGTGCTAATAAAAAGTTGCAACGGTACCTGTAGATGGGACAAAAATCTTCTACACGGTACACCAAGACCAAGACCCATCACGGCGCCACACCGTCCGACTCAAGGCCGAATCACACCATACCATCATGGTGACACGGCACCGTCTCATCACATTCGTTAGAATTTCATACATTCAAACAAATAGACGTGTTACACTAAACGGTGCGCCGCCGTCACGGCTCCAATACATCACCGTCCTGTCACGTAACGGTTTCTGGGGAAGAATATTTATAACGTAATGAGACTGTTCCGTGCTGATATTTGTCGTTTTCTCAAGACTTTATGTACCCAAAAAGTGTCTTTTAGAGTTCAACTCCTCTTCTTCATCCAACATATCGAAGTGCTATTAATGCAATTTTTTTTCAACCATAGCCTCTGAGGCACCATGTCTGCTTAGAGGGTGAGCAGAACTGCCGAAAATGACGGAACCTTGACGAATAGTGTGAATACAAGGAACGGCTGACGGAACGCTACCGTGATTTCAGACTGTGAACCAGCCTTCACCTGTAGCTACCTTCCTGAAGAAGACTAATCAACCCTCGCAACTGTGATAGATTCATAGGTGTAAACAGGGCAAATATCGTCGATCCGACAACGGTGCCCTTCAAACAATTACAACAATAACAACAAGGTAGAGATGGTTACCTTACAGTGTTATCTAAATGTCTTCGTAAATTTTTGTTATTGGGCAACCACCGATTTCGAGGCCAAAACTTAGTCCTCCTGAATAGTTTTGATGTGTTTTGAATTAATCTGGCTCTCGTTTTTGTCGGAAATCAATGTTTGTTTACGTGTGTGTGTGTGTGGGGGGGGGGGGGGGGGCATTCTGCCCCTCCAGGTCTGCCCACAAACATTGCTACGCTTCACACTGCCATATGATTATGGTAATTTTCGTTTTTTCTCTATATTCATCTGTTACGAAACCAAACCCACCTCTAACCTAACCTAATCTGATTTAACCTAACTTAACTTTCTGGCTGAAATAACGGTAGATTTTCGGTACTAAGTGTAATGCCATTATTATTCAATTACGCAATGGGAAATGGGGTTCAAAATACTCTGAATGAAGAAAGCTACACGATGATTGTAGGTAAGAGTCCTAGGACTTTTGAAAGCCCACTACCAAAATAATACCAATATCTATGCAAATTTTCCACAAGGTCTAAACACATAGCAGAAAAGCAACAAAGGCATACCTACAACATTAAATCTAAGCTATATGTCATAGGTAGCAAAATATGAGAATATCAATTCATAGGGGCATCCTGCAATATATTATGACCGATTCTGGTTACCCTGTCATTCCTTTTACATTTTAACTAGTATAATTTTCTATTCACATTCACTGCACTGTGAATATTGTATTTAGGTACATGCTCATAATCATTTGCTTTCCCCTACAAATCCCTTTTTTTTTTTTTTTTTTTTTATAACTTGATAAATTTACGAAATTTTTGTTTTCCCTCAAAAACACCAATATTTTTTTCTCTCAAAACCTCCTTGTAAAATAGGGGTGCGTCTTATGCGGAGGTGCGTCTTATGCGCCGGCAAATACGGTAACTGCTAAAGTCTACGAATTACTTCCCTGTTCCTGGAAAAATCTCTAGTTAAATCTTTAACTACAACGGTAAAACTGAAGTTTAATACAAGACAAGGACATTGGTTACGTAACCTGCCATAACTGGGGGGCTGTGCCCCCCAGACCCCCACGTTAGTTCACTAACCTAACCTGGACGTTGGTTGAGAAGCCTAACCTTAAGCGGAGATAACTGCAAAATAATGCATTTCCGACGATTTTGAATGTGACCATCATTCTTAACACATCAAAATACTACCAAAGAAAAGAGTACTTTTAACCTTGTACTCAATTACTGCTTGAAAGTACCAAAATACCGGTTCGGGTAGGGTATATATATATAATCCTCCCGGCAGGGCAGGGCAGAGCGGACCACTCGGCGGCTGGCGGGCGGGTTGGCGAATGCTGGGCGGGGCATGCTTGTTTTCGTACAATTTCCCCCCACTGCTAGTCTCGCCACTGCCAGGCCTCCTCGTCTCAGAGTCCCACTATATCCACCCTCAACCTACTGAACTCGCTCGATAGGAAATACCGGTACCGAAATAATATTGAAAGTCCACTACCGAAATAACACCCAATCTTGACACCCCGATAATGGGTAGGGCTATAAAGATCATGGAAAATGTGGGTAAAAAAGTAAATAAATGAAGAAAAATAGGTGAATAGAACCGGTAAATATGCAGTTTCAACCAATACTCCCTATTGAAATACTCGCCTGACATAACAGGGGGTGCTTCGCCTCCTGAGACCCCTACTAGTTAACTTACCTAACCTGGGCATTGATTACATAACCTAACCTCACTGGCGGGGTCTCCCCCCACCAACCCATCTAGTGTTATATTTAATTTCCGACGACTTTTGTAGGGATTAGGATGATGAGAACGAAATGTTCAGGATGCTTAAAACCACCGATCATGTATTGGTTTAAACTGCACTTATACCATATAACCCAACCTGGTAAAATTCTAGAGTCATTTCCCGTCCTTATTAGTGCTTTTTTTCTCCAGACCTTCACAGATTCCTTCCGATACTTCTAAGACGTAATGATAAAGTGGGGGAGAGATGCCCCCTGACCTCGCCCCCTTGCACCCCTCAATAAAATATGGTTAATTTTACCTCACTATAACCTAACCTAACCAATAATCTCCTAGTAAGACCCCCCCAAAAAAAATACTAACCTAACCTCAATACAGTAAACCCTCTCTTATTTGAACTAATTAGGGGGAGACCTGATTCAAATAGAATAATTTACTCTACTTGAGGTAACGATAGATTGGAAATCTTCAAGCCTCATTTAGTAAGGCAGTGATGTTGAATTTTCGATGTGAGCAGTATTTTGACTGGTTCACGGTGGACCCTCCAATTGAGCAGCTTCACACCACTGGGTTACGGGCAGTGGATGCCGATCCTCCCATTGACGAAACCGCACCCTCTCTTGACGAAGTCAGAGAGGCTGTAGCAAAGTTGAGGGGTGGAAAGGCAGCTGGTGCCTGTAATATCAATGCGGAAATCCTCAAAGCTGGGGGTGAGGCTATGATCTGCTGGTTGCATGCTGTCCTGACTGCCGTATGGCAATCAGGTACCATTCCTCCTGACTGGAAAAGGGGGCTGGTCGTCCCTATCTGGAAAGGGAAAGGGCCTCAGCAGAGACCTCAGCATTCTGGGTTCACGCCTGGTAAGTCAACAACGAACCGTATCCTAGCGGTTCGTGTCCTGGTGGAACGCCGACGTGAGTTTCAACAGGGGATCAGCCTATGTTGATCTCAAGAAGGCATTTGACTAAGTGCATCGTGAGTCACTGGGATCTTCTGCGACTTTGCGGGATTCCTGCAAGGACTATTGGTTTGATGACTAGTCTGTACTCTGGGACTGAGAGTGCTGTGAAGTGTGGGGGAGGTGTATCCAGCTTCTTTCCTGTGAATACAGGAGTGAGGCAAGGGTGCGTCCTTGCCCCATCAATTTTCAACACTTGTATGGACTGGATATTGGGCAAAGTTGTAGATCAAAGTGATTGTGGAGCATCCCTCGGCAACACCAAGATCACTGATCTTGTTTTTGCCGATGATGCAGTAATATTTGCTGAGTCGCTAGAGGTCCTAGTGATGGCTCTCGAGGCGCTGCACGAGGAGGCAAAGCCTTTGGGACTTGAGGTCTCCTGGCTCAAGACCAAGGTCCAGGTGTTTGGAGGCTTACTAGATGAAACAGTACAGTCGTTCATGCATGCGGCGTCGGGGTGAGGACATTGAGATCTTGGAAAGTTTTACATACCTTGGTAGCGCAGTCCATAATGATGGCGGATCGCGTCAAGAAGTCTTACGGCGGATTGGCATAGCCCACGGTGTTATGAACTCGCTCAGCAGGAGTATTTGGCATTGTCGGTACTGTGCAAGAGGACAAAGATCCGGATCTGCAAGTCGCTTGTGATCCTTCAAGTCGCGTTAAGAGGCTAATTCTGGGAAGAAGTGGCACACTGGCTTGTGACCACTCAGTTTAAGACTTTTAGAAAATAATAATAAAAAAAAATGATGATAATAGAATTGCTAGCAATAATGCTATTGATAATGATAATAGTAACAATAAAAATGTTATTTGTAACATAATGCAATATTTTGTGAGTGGATTTACAGTTTATAGGAATTCATTTATGGCCGTGAAATAACTGTCTTGGGGTAATGGACTAATGGACCAAGTACCAGTTCCCAGGAGCATAAGGTTGGTCTTTCATTAAACTACTAGTAGAAATAGGATATGCTACATACCTACTATTTAGTATTTTTACCATGACAGATTTTTACTGATTACTATATTGCACCAGCAACCCAGTCATTTTTAATCAAATTTTCTTCTTCTTTCCGTTTAACGTCAGTTTTTTCCCATAATTTTCATGAGGTTAAGACGGCCGATGATACGCTTCCAGCTATCTATCCGTTGCCTCAACTTCTTCAATGCCCATTGTTGCCAGATCCTCTTCAACACAACTGCCTCCATTTCTTCCTTGGCTTGCCGGTGGACGATGACCTGGAACTTCCACTCTAACAGCTCTCCCAATGCCTCACCACCTTCTCTTCTCTTCACGGCTCAAACCACCTCAATAGCCTTACTCTCGGCACTTTACTCAGCTCTTTCAATCCACATCATCTTGCCACCTCTTCACTGGACACTTCATCTCTCCATGTGATCCCTGTCATATATCTCAACATTCTCCGATCACCACCAACCAACACATCCTCCAACTTCTTCGTCAAAGCCCATGTCTCAGAACCATACAGCAAAACTGATCTTATACATGCTTCAAATACTCTTCCTCTGTTTTTCAGTGGAATACTCTTGTTTATCAGCAGTCCCGCTATCTCTCTCCACTTGATCCATGTACAGGGAGGTCCCGTTACACGAGCATTCGATATACGAGAATCCGATGATACGAGATGTGTAAATTAGGGTCTATTTTCAATATACGAGATCGAAAATCCAATGCTAAGACATTCAAACTGGGGTGAGTAAAATTACCAAGTTATTTACTAAAGTAAAGTACAAGTTATTTACTAAAATTGTAAAGACATTTACTGACTATATGATTTTACCTAAGGTTGTATGATATAATCAATCTGAAAATATGATAATTCTGGTGGCTCGGTACGACAATGTGGCCTACAAAAATTCACATCACTGGATGCTGTACTAGATGATGATTCAGATGCGCAGAGACGAGTTTGTGGGCAGTGGAAGAGGTCTGCGCACCCCTCCCTTGTCCCTTACTTACCTACCCTACCCTCTCGAGTCTATTGTATCACGCGGCAGCACCGAGGATCTTTCCTCTTCCCCAAGTGATCAAGGGGAGGAGGAAGAACTCTAACCCAGTCATCCCTGCAAACGCAGTCACCCCTGTTTTTCTCTCGAGCCTCGGAGAGAGAAAACAGGGACTCTCAGCTGGCTACGTGCCAGCTTCCTGTCTCCCCACACAACATTACCACTTGTGAGTGTTATGCATGTTTTATGTTTAATTAATGTGCAGTTATGTTATTTTGCATTCTATTTTCTCTTTCAGAATGCTTTAGTCTACAGAATAGGTAGTACAGTGTGGGTAATATAGACGCTGTGTGTTTGTTGTGTTTGCTATAGTTTATTTTAGCTTGAAAAACATGTCTTTTTTTTTTTTTTTTTTTTTTTAAAATTTATGGGGTCCTGGAACCAAACCTATATTTTACCATTAGTTATGTGTTTCGTTATATTAGATTTCGCTCTACGAGTATGCCAGGTGGAACCTAACTGCTCGTATCTTCGGGACCTCTCTGTAGTTGTTACTCGGTTTTTTACTGCTCTCTCCACTCCCCCCTCGCTATTAACATGTCACCAGATAACAAAAACTGTTTAACTTCTTCTATTACATCACCATTCACTTCTATAGATTACCTCTTCCTCTTCTGGTGGGCTTCCTCTGTTGATTCTTCTTATACACACTGAACAGCAGAAATTTACCACTCCGTTAAAGTTTCGTAGTCCCGAACATCTTTTATGGCACCACTTGTCACATTCCTTGCATCAAATAGAGTTAACTCCAACTCCACTACCGCACACTCCACAGGGAAACCTTCCCACTTGTATATTTTTCTCTAGTTTCTTGCCTGTACCATTTATCTTCATCTTCGACATATACACCTTTAGACCTCTTCTCTCCATTGCTTTCTTCCAATCTATAAATCTCCTTACAACTTCTCCCCTTTGTCTCAGTGTCAAGACTAAATAATCTGCAATAGCAGCTCCTATGGATCTCTTGTTCCGCATTCCTTTGTGGCCTCTTCCATCACTACCACAAACAAAAGAGGACTGAGATCTGAGCCTTGAGCACCCCCACCCCCTATCAAAGGGATCTGATGTTCCTCCAGCTACTCTCACCTTTGATCTTGACCCTTCATACAGTGCCATTACCAACCTTACAACCCTCTCCGGTACCTTTTGTCTCCGTAATGCCCATCTAATTGTTCTTTTTGGAATCCTGTCAAAAGCCTTTCCAGAAACCCCAAGCATAGGGGACAGCCTTTTCTTCTTTCTCTTATGTTTCTTATGGAGATGTCTTGTGATGAAGATTGCAACGGTGTTGACTTTCCAGCCAGGGAAAACCAAATTGGCAGTCATCGATCGTGATGATCTTCTTAAGCCTTTCACACAACACCCTCTCCCAAATATTCATCCCCTGTTTTAACAACCTCAAACCTCAAACCTGCTTAGCTACTCTGAACATCTTCTGCTTTCCTTCTGCTGTGTTCAAGTTCTGACTCCATTCCTCTGATGCTTGTTTTCTTGCTATTGCCACTGCCTCTTAGCATCATTTGTTTTTTCTCTATACATTCTTTTATCCACCTCACATCTTGATCGTTGCCACTGTTTGAATGCGATTCTTTTCTCCTTAATTTTCTGTTGCACCTCTTCATTCCACCACCAAGTCTCCCTTTCTCTACCTCTTCTTCCAGATGTTAGTCCACACACCTCTTCTCCAGCTATCAGTATGCTTTCCTGTAAGTAGTGCCAGCCTCCCTCTCTCCTTCCATCTTTGTTGCAAAGTTTTCTTCAAACTCCTGTCTCTTGTTGGCCTCTTACAGTTTCCATAGTTTTATTCTTTTACACCTTTTCTCTTTATTCTCTTCATCTTTTTTATTTTGAGGTCTACCCATACCAACCTGTGTTGCATCAAGCAAGCCTATCCAGGTATTGCCTTACCAGTTTATGACTTGCACACAGGGTTGTTGATTTTTTATTTAAAAAAAAAAAAAAAATCCGTTTTTATTTGATTTAAATAAATTTTTTATATTTTTAAATTTGATGTTCTACAGGAAATCTAACTTCTACAGGATTTTGGGTTAGCATATAACTAAAAAGAGATAGAATAAGTTAATTAAAAATGCATAAAACATAAAATACAGATGAATTTACATTTTTTTCTATTTCTGTGATGGACGCTTTCACATCAATCGCCTTTGTCTATAAGCGGGTTTTCGCGAAGTTTGCCAGGTTGTTCTAGGCTGGCCCTTAGTATATTTATACCCATTTTATAGATATACCCACTTAGTATATTTATATATATTGTCGGTAAAATATACTAAGGGCTGGCCCAGGCTGCACTGATTGCTCGCGAAAACACATCCAGACTGGCCCTGTCCATTCGTGGTTAATAAGAACATAAGAACATAAAAAATAAGGAAGCTACAAAAGGCCGCGAGGCTACACGTGGTATTTTCCTGTCACTAACACTACCTACATTCACCTTTCATCCCCATCCATGAACCTATCCAGCGCCTCTTTAAAGCTCCCTAATGACTCCGCACTAAATACCTGTCTACTGAGACCATTCCATTCATTCACCACCCTATTTGTAAAACCAGTTTTTCCCCCTATTTCCTTTCTAAATCTATGCTTTTCCAGCTTGAATCCGTTACTTCTTGTTCTACCCTGGTTAAAAGCCGTAAAAAACTTTTCCTACCTCCCCTTTATTAAATCCCTTTATCTGCTTAAAAACTTCTATCAGATCACCCCTTACTCTGCGTCTCTCGGTGAGTGTAATTTTAATGACTTCAATCTCCTCTCATAACAAAAGTTACGCACCCCTTGTATCTTTTTGGTCATCCTTCTCTGCACTTTTTTCTAACAACACTATATCCACCTGTAATATGGAGACCAAAACTGAACCGCATAGTCTAGGGAGGCCTGACTAGACCCAGATAAAGCTTTAGAAAAAACTTCTGACTTCTACTTTTAACACTTCTGGTAATGAATCCTAATACTCTATTAGCTCTATTTCTGGCCTAAATACATTGTTTCCTAGGTCGGAGGTCTGGCTCACCCCACTCCAAGATCTTTTCACCTTCTGATCTTTTCAGCGATACATTGCTTATGGTGTATGTATCTATTCCCAGGTTTTTTTCTCCCAAAACTTTCCCATAATGCTGCATTTATAAATTTTAAAATTCCATCTGCCATCTGACTGCCCACTCGTTAAGTTTATCTAAGTCTCCTGCAATATGTTTACGTCAAAACTGTGATCCAATAATCCTACCTAACTTAGTATCATCAGCAAACTTGCTGATATCACTGCTAATCCCCCTATCCAGTCGTTGATGAAATCAAAATAATATTGGACCCAAAACAGACCCTTGGGGAACTCCACTAGTCACCATCCCCATTCAGATTTGAAACCATTAATTGTAACCCTTTGTTGCCTATTTCTTAGCCAAGCTCTGACCCAAATTTAAAGAACCCCATCTATACCATGAGCCCCTAACCTTATTTAAGAGTCGCTCGTGTGGTACTTTTTCAAATGCCTTACTAAAGTCCAGATATATTATATCATAATCCTTATCATTATCTGGCTTTCTCATAAACTTTCCTATAAAAACTCAATAAATTGGTGAGATCATTGGAGATACCTCCCCTTGGTGAATCCTGTTGTGAATCATTGATCAAACTATGTTTATCTAAGTGCTCTCTAATGTTTTTTGCAATAATAGATTCCATAATTTACCCACCACTGATGTTAGACTTACGGGTCGATAATTTGACTTTAATCCTCTGTCTCCCTTCTTAAATATGGGAACAACATTTCCTTTCCTCCACAATAATGGCACATCGCCTATCTCAACCGATTTCCAAAAAATGTGCACTAATGACTCACTAACAACCTCCTTGCATTCCTTTAATACCCTGGGATACACTTCTCTGGTCCTGGCGATTTTTAAAAATTTTAATTTTGTCTATACCCTCTTCCACCCTTTCCCCAGTTATCACAATATCTTTGATTTCTCCTCATCGCTTCCTTTGAACATCTGTTCACTATCAGGTATCGTCTGTGTATCCTCCTCCGTAAAAACACTTAAGAAAAATCATTTAGACTCTTACAATATCCTCATCCGTTTTTAAGACCTCACCCTGTCCTGACCTTAAGGGCCCAACTAATTCCCTTGGGCTTTGTTTTATATGCCTGATAGAATCCTTTTGGGTCCCTTTTTCGCCTCTTCTGCTACTTTAATCTCATAATTGTTCTTAGCAACTCGAGTTAATTTCATCCCCTGTCCTCACCATCACGTTATAACTGTTCTTTGTTTTCCAATCCTGCCTTGAGCCTTAATAAATGTTTCTTTTTACCCCCATTGTTGTGGTTTTTAAATTGGTGGTCATCCATTTTAGATCACTCTTTCTGGGCCTTATTTCCTATAAGGAATAATTCTTTTCTGTCCGTCAATTTTATTCCTTATAAATGAGGTATAATCCTCCTCAGCCCCGACCTCCACTTCCCTTTCTAACCTCGTTAATTTCCTCCTCAGCCCTGAAACCCCACTTTCCCCGTCTAACCGCTCTAATTACCTCCTCACCTCGACCTCACTACCATATCTAACCGCAAAACCATATCTAACTTTCTGAAATTAGGTATTCGATGCTTATTGCCACTTAATTTTCCAACTTCCAATTTTAAGCTAAAACTGATCTCATAATGGTCGCTATTATCAAAATTTCCACCGACCTCCACATTTGTAACTAAATAGTCTCTATTGTCAGCAAAAGATCTAGAATATTATCTCCTCTAGTAGACTCCTTGATTGCTTGACTTAGGAAAATATCCTGGATTATATTTAACAATTCATCTGCGTCGCTGTCACCATTTTTTAAATCCCATCTATAATCCTAAGATTAAAATCTCCCACCACGCATAAACGATTATATCTGCAGGCCTTGTTTATTTCTTCCCATATAGGAGCTGAATCCTCTTTGCATAAGTTTGGAGTCCTATACACTACACCAAAAAACCCTTTTCTCAGTTTCCTCCGTAACCTCTACCCTCTGGTTTTGGCTGGGGATCGAGTGGGCATTCCTACCGTCCTGCAAGCTTTACCTCCCCCCCCCCCCCACAAGACACACCCAAATATTAAATGATTTATTAATTTGACCTCCTGTAATACCTAGCTGGCTTATGAAAGTGAACCGTGGGTCATCATTCTGTCTGTGATGAGAGTCGCTACACAAATTATTGCCTGATTTTGTTATATCGTAATGTTCGGCCTAATTTTTCATAGTCCCTCCCTGCTACTTAACTTCCCAATGGAAGTCAAATAAAAATGAAAATTAAAAAAAAATTACATTGGTGTTCATAAAGCCATTTTGGGTTAATTTTCCTTCTTTCCCTCTTGTTTTCAAATAATGATAAGGTTATGATTTAAATCAGTGATAAAAAAAAAAATCATTTTTTAAATCATGATTTAAATCAGTGATTAAAATCAA
The DNA here is from genome assembly GCA_016584305.1 of Chionoecetes opilio. Taxonomy (NCBI): domain Eukaryota; kingdom Metazoa; phylum Arthropoda; class Malacostraca; order Decapoda; family Majidae; genus Chionoecetes; species Chionoecetes opilio. The sequence continues at coordinate 87,937 of JACEEZ010022102.1, forward strand.
CTTGATTTAATAAAAAACCCTGCTTGGACATCTTTCTCTTTTCCTCATCAGCACCAAATCTAACCATGTTTTTGCTCCACCACTTTTGTATGTTATTTGCTTTTCCCTGTCTTTCTTGAAATGGGTGTTTAGTATCCCTAAGGGGAGAGTCCGCCGTGAATTTTAATTGCATCTACGGTCATGAATAATTTAATTTGTTGTATATTAGTACCCTGGTTATCACATGAAAATTTCAAGCTGATCAGATGAAAGGAAAAAATTGAAAAAATTAAAGGGAATCTATTTTTGTCGGTTTTTTTGATAAAATTTTGAATTGCATCTTCTCAGCCATTTTTTGACCGATTTCCTTGTGACATGAGCATATGACCAATTCATTGTTATTCTAACAATTTGTTCTGATAATTTTCTTTTTAATTGTTTACAAATTGTTTTTTTAATTATTAAGAAAACAAAAAAAAATGAAAATTTTAAGGATAATTTTCCCATATATCAAAACTAAGACTTTAAAATAGTAAAAAAATCAGAACAGATTTTTCTACGATATTTGATTTTGTGGTGCCCTAAAGTTTCGTGAAAATCGTGCCAAAATAAAAGCAGAGATGAATTTTATGTTAATTTTATATGTACTAGTTTTGAGAAAACACGTTTGAGTTTTGCTAACAGTTTCTGCGCTCCAGTGAAGTACTATACTGTCAATGCTACTTGCATATGAATTTTATGGGATCAGTAATCCATATCAATGCTGCATAAAAGGATCTGCACCTTGTCCCCCCTTAAAAAGGGTATTAATTAATCGCTCAAAGGCGAGGATGTCAGGGCCCGCCACGCCCCTCATTGTTGCAAGGTTCGATCAAAATTCACCAGGTGCATAGCTTTCGGTTGGAATTTCTTTGTCTGTCTTCCCTTCTTTTTTAAAATGTCTTCTTGGGTGTAATTCTCTCTTTTCTCTCTTTTCTAGTCCTTTTTGGATGTATACATTTGTTCCAAAAATTTGTGAACAGGTTGCCTTTTCATATCCAAAATTGTGTTCCAGAATTGTTACCTGGGTAACAAACTTCACCCTGAAGATTGCTGTTTTTTTTTTTTTTTAAGGCTTTAGTTTTGATATATGGGAAAATTATCCAAAAAAATTAAACAATGTTTTTTTTTTTTTACAATTTTAAAAAAAGTTTAAATGCCCGTCACTATGGGCTTTAAATTTAATAGCGGCTGAAAAAAATGCCCCCAAATTCGAAAGCCAAAGGATAGGTGTTGCCATAGACCATATAACTCAAATTTCGTATAAAAAAATATTATTTTCATATTTTCACGGCGGACTCTCCCCTAACCCTTTGCTAATTTAGCATGCTAAAATGCCTTAAGCTAATTTTTAATCAAGCTATGCTATCTGATGGTTTATGCGGCTCTCTCAATGAATTGTCTTCAAAAATCGTACTCAGTAAATAACACTTTTATGCAGTGTTTATTATGCAGTTTTCAAAAGGGTAACTGAATTATTGTTCTTGAGGTTATAGCTGCCTTTTTAAGCTTGAAAGGATTATGTCAGAGGAATAATTGAGGAGTGAGTCATATCCATATTACTTGGCTTCTTACTGGAAGATCCTGTAGCATATGACCTTACCAATTTCCATTTTCTTTTTAGATATGGTCAACATGTTCCAAACTTGCCGGCTTTAAATGTGGGTAAAAGGTTGAAGAGGCTGCTTGTACCACATGCAGTCGGTATACAGAAATTTGGCTTTTATTGGTGAGTTTCCTTTCCTTTTCAGTTTTATTTCTCTGTTTTCTTTCTCACAAAATACATTTAATTGGTAGTGATTATTATGGTGTAATGTGTTGAAGAGGCATTGTTTGATAAAATTTCAGAGAATTCTGATGCAGCTCATTTTTCTTCACTTATCCTAAGAAACATTTTACTTCTACTACATAGGGATCTTTTCTCTCTCTCTCTCTCTCTCTCTCTCTCTCTCTCTCTCTCTCTCTCTCTCTCTCTCCTCTCTCCCTCCTCGCGTCGTCCTCCTCTCTCTCTCTCTCTTTCTCTCTCTCTCTCCTCTCGCTCGCTCGCTCGTCGCTCGCTCGCTCGTCTCTTCTCTCTCTCTCTCCTCTCGCTCGTCTCTCCCTCTCTCTCTCTCTCTCTCTCTCTCTCTCTCTCTCAGCAGCAGCACCACTTCTAAAGGACAGCCACAAAATAATGGAGTAACCATCCCTATAATTGAGGCAAGAATGTCCAGTAGCAGTGATACCAACTCAGATTCTGATGGGCATAGTGACAGAGGTGGGAGAACTACCTATGTTGAGGAGGAGGTTGCTAAATTCCGTTTAATGGCTGATTCATGGTGGGATCCGCATGGGGACTGTAAGCCCTTACACTCTCTTAACAAGCTGAGGTAAGTCCAATACATTGATTTTTGTTATTACAATTTCATGGTTTTAGGGATGCAATGAGACTCGAAATTATGGCCAGAAATAAAAGTGTCCAGAACTCTTATAAGATTACCTTCCAACCTCATAGGGTTTGCATATTATTTTGAATATGCAGATTTGTGGAGCCATAGCTATGGAATTGAAATTATTGACTTATTGATCTATTCATCATATCAATCAATCAAGCATTGGGGGCATACAGCGGGGGACGCATTGCCTCGCCTGGCCTATGACCCCACTCCCGGGGGTCACCACGCATCCTCATGCAGGCTCCCTTCCCATACCAGGCAACTCTCGGCAGGAAACATCAACTTGCCCCAGCCACGAGCCTTGTGGGCTCCCCCTTGGCCTCCTCCATGCCGGATTGTCTCATAAAGATACAACCCGATGGGTAGGATCGGTTTCAGGGGTAACGTGCCACATGCCCATATAACCAAAGTTGGCACTGACGGACTATGCAGGTAATAGGTCTCGAATCAGTCTCTCAGTGCAATCGCTGATTTGACACGTAATCATCTCATCCCAGCAATACCCCATGATTCTGTGAAGACACTTATTACCAAAGGCATCGATTCGCCTCTTCAAGTCGCTATTTAGTGTCCATGTCTCATATCCATAGAGTAAGACAGGGATCACAAGAGACTTAAAGGTCGATCTTTGTCCTTCTGCACAGGTACCGAAAAACGCCAAATACTCGTGTTGAGCGAGTCCATAACACCGTGGGCTATGCCAATCCGCCGTAAGACTTCTTGACGCGACCCGCCTTTATTCTGGACTGCGCTACCAAGGTATGTAAAGCTTTCCAAGATCTCAACGCCCTCGCCGCAGACATGTGCAGACTGTACTGTTTCATCTAGTAAGCCTCCAAACACCTGGACCTTGGTCTTGAGCCAGGAGACCTCAAGTCCCAAAGGCTTTGCCTCCTTGTGCAGCGCCTCGAGAGTAATCACCAAAACCTCCAGCGAATCAGCAAAGATTACTGCATCCTCGGCAAAAACAAGATCAGTGATCTTGGTATCGCCGAGGGATTCTCATGATCAGTTTTGGTCCACAACTTTGCCTAATATCCAATTGTTGAAAAGTGATGGGGTAGGATGCATCCTTGCCTCACTCCTGTATTCACCGAAAAAAGCTGGATACACCTCCCCCACACTTCACAGCACTCTCAATCCCAGAGTACAGGCCAGTCAGCAGATCAACAGTCCTTGCAGGAATCCCGCGAAGCTGCAGAAGATCCCAGAGTGACTCCGATGCACTGAATCAAACGCCTTCTTTAGATCAACATAGGCAGCAAGCATCCCCTGTAAGTGCTAGTATACGGTCTGTTGTTGACTTACCAGGCGTGAACCCAGACTGCTGAGGTCTCTGATGCTATAGCAGATGGCTGTGTATCCGTGTCAGCAATAGATGGGCAAGCACCTTGCCTGGCACACTGAGCAGTGTAATACCGCTGTAATTGTTGCAGTCCTGACGGTCCCCTTTCCCTTTCCAGATAGGATGACCAGCCCCTTTTCCAGTCAGGTGGTACCTGTTTGCCATGTGGCAGTCGAGATAGCACTCATTCGTGGATCATTGCCTCACCCCCAGCTTGAGCAGCTCGATTTGATATTAGAAACACCAACTGCCTTTCTACCACTCAACTTTGCTACAGCCTCTCTGACTTTGTCAAGAGAGGGTGCAGTTTCGTCAATGTTCGGCATCCGCTGCCTGTAATCCAGTGGTGTAAAGCTGCCCAATTGGAGGGACCATCGTGAACAACTGCCTAAAATACTCAGCCCAACGAGCCATCTGCCCATCCATGTTCGTCCATGTTCGAGGCGTCCATCTACTGCTCGGATAGCACTCGCCCGAGATGGAGACTTGGAGCGGAGCTTCTTCGTGCTCGGTAGGTGGGTCGGAGGTCATTACCATTCAAATGGCCCTTGACATCCTCAGCGAGACTCCTTACTGCCTCTCCTCTACTTGTCTCTCCCCAGGAGAGTTCTAGTACTGCGTGACAGAGCCCTGACTAATCCTGGTTCCCAGCAAGTCTGGCAGCGCGACACTTCTCGATATTCTCAACGTCTCCGTCGAGACAAAACTACGCCTTGACCTTGGGCGCTCCCCAATACTTCTTGGCAGCCTGAAGAGTTTCATGTTTGAAGGTATCCCACAGTTCCACAGGGTCCCCGAGAGCACCGAACATTTAACCAATTTGAGACTGCAGTGCATACTCATGGGCACATGTCAAGTTCTTCAGCTCTCAAGATGAAACACAATATGGTTACCTCTTGAGATTCTTCTGGGAAAACCTGAATGTGTTTTCATCCTCACCCGCATAATAAGCTCATCATCCGGAGTAACCTCAACAACAGACGGCTGCAGTTTGCTGGACATGACTATAGGTACTCCCCGGACACTGATACCATTGCTCATGCCGGACCAGTAGTAGGTTTAACCCCCACTGCTAGTCTCGCTACTGCCAGTCCTCCCCATCTCAGAGAGTCCCAATATATCCACCCTCAGCCTACTGAGCTCGCGTGATAGGAGAGGCAGTCGTTGATCATCCGAGAGGCTCACAACGTGCCAGGAGCCCACACGTAGAACCCTCTGGAGGTTATCCCAGGAATGATTCGACGGGCAGGAGGCTGAGGCAGGAGCAGAGTCAGCTGATGGGGCGGAGTCAGTTGCATCTTCCTCACTTGTAATTCCATCCACTCCCTCCTCCCCCTCCTCCTGAACTATCCTCCTTCCTTTAGACGTGAGATGAAGTGAGAAAAATTGCCGCGGCCAGTAATTTCACAATGGCAGGTGACGTATGGATGTATGCAGTGTGTACGGTTGCCTTTCGGTGAAATTTTGAATGATTTAATCATAATGTTTACCAGTAATGAAGCATTACATTATCTTATAACGATACAATTGGTATTAATGGACATGTAATTTACCAAATAAGTAGTACATGAAAACAGCAGGGCTGTAATAAACAATACTGTAAAAGGCTAAGTAGCATCATGTTGGAGCCGGGTAGGAGGTGAAGACTAATAATTAGGCTGCCCGCCAGCTGTGTCACGTGTCAGAGTTACGTGTTACATCCTATCCCGCTCGAACACGATGCCACTTAGCCTTTTACAGTATTGTTTATTACAGCCCTGCTGTTTTCATGCACTGCTTATTTGGTAAATTACATGTCCATTAATACCAATTGTATCGTTATAAGATAACGTAATGCTTCATTACTATAGCCTATTCACTTAACCCGTAAGTGGTCACATTAAATAACACCAATAGTACTCCTCCTGGTCACAAAAAATATATTTTTGTTTTTGCCTTCAAATTAACATAAATGACCACATAAAATAAAATGGATGGTTAAAGGTCCAAATCACCTCGTTTAACGGTCCAGCGGGGACCTGCCTCGCTATGCGGTGGTGCCAGATGTACTCGCTGCAGCGGTGTTGCAGTACTTGCGGTCGGTATGGTAGCCGCATTTATACACTTATCACATATTTTTCTCTTCTTTACTATATATTACAATGCAAAAATATAATATATCACACTAAATCAGGTTTATCAAAAGCACACATGGTTTGTTTATATTACAACTTGGCAACATCGCTCCCACCACGACTCGTGGATGTTGGAGCGATAATTCATCATTTACCACATTTTTTGTACACTAATCATTTCTCTAGGATATTTATATCTATGAAGCATGCTTATTTATAAACAAAATCCCTTGTTTTCGTGTATAAAGCACTCTATTTGCAAAATAGTAACACTAATATTACAGAATATTTGATGTGCCATTTTTTGTTCCCTTTACATGAAAGGTATTTCATAAGCGCCTTATCTTCCACACTAGTACACAAACATACCTGCTTCTCAGTACTTTGCCAGGGTAAGAGCTTTGCCAGGGTGTTCTACCCCTAGCTCGGCGGTTATGACTGACTCGGAGGCGGGAGTTACTGACTCATTGAGGGACGGTGGAGGGGGTGGGGGGTACCGTGGTAGGCGTCCCATCTGTCAAAGTGGCACAAAACTGTAGAACAAGCTGCAGGACACTCCCAGGAATATAATACTACGTGACAGAATGTTCAATCCGTTGTGGTGGAAATTAAGAACGTATTTGAACGTTTTGACCATCCCCCATGAAGTATGTAGCCGCCTTATTACGGATTTACTG